>VDFB02263708.1:0-64745 GCA_007258455.2 Sequoia sempervirens
CCCTAGTTTTTCCTAAAGAAGCAGTTTTTTTCTTTTGGCCATAACTTGGGCATACGGTATCGAAATCGGGCAAACGAGATATCGCCGGAAAGCTGATTCCGAGCTCTTTCCTGTAGTGCAGTTTATTTTACAGTATTTTTCTGTTTTACTGCATTTATTACTGTTTGAAGTCAGATGTACATTTTATGCTTCCGAGCTCATAACTTTTTGCCACGATCTCCGTTTTTCGCCTCGTTTGAAGCGTCGGAAAGGTATTGAGGAGCTCTATATTGCTGTCCATGCACTTTTTCTGTATCTGTCCCAGGTTTATCAGTTAGTCCAGATTTGGCCCGATGGGTTGTTTGGTGATTACTTGGATGTTTTGGCAGTTGGGAGAGTGCATCTTGCATCTTTGCACTTCGTTTACAGTAATATATCATTTAATAATCACTTGCTGCATCATAGATTCCAGAGTTGTTCCTGTTTAGAGTTTTCGAGTGTTCCGTGGCATCGGGGTTTCTGTTGCTTTAATCATGATTCCTTGAGTCAATCAGTGACTCTCATCCGGTTTCAGTAGTATACAGAAGAATATTTCCTTGCTTGCCTATATCAAGTTCCAGTGTTACTCTACAGAGTTCTTCCAGTGCTTCTTTGCAGCATGTTATCTCATTGTAAGGGGGGTTTTGTCCCACTGGGTTTTTCCTTCTCTTACTCATTCTTGCATTTGTAAATGGGTACCTGATCAGGCCTAGTTGTCGGGACCCATCTTTGCTTTCATGCATCTTATTCTAGTGTTTTAGCTTCTTCCTAAGTTCATCTTAAGGGGGGGTGTTAGAGTAATAAGTTATTATGCTTAATTAATTACATCATATTGATTAATTAATTAAGTCACTTATTCCTCTTTATTACTTAAGTTAAACTTAGGCACATTAATAATTAATTATTAATTATTAAGTGTGCACACTAGGGTTTCATTTAGGGTTTCCCTTTTTAGGGTTTCTTGATCTCCTTCATAAGGATTGATCACATTGTAATAATTGGATTCTCTTAATGCATTTTCACAGAGAGGTTTTCTGAGAACATTGCTTTTTCGTTCTTCATATCTTTTGCATGTGACAGGTATCGATCTTGCATGCAGGTGATCTTGGATTCTAACATTATCATCCTATTCTAGAAGGAGAGCACTATGATTTGATCCTGTTCTTGGGAATACAATCTGAGAGAGATTTTGCAAGGACTTCCAATTAGAGGAAACAAGAAACCTATCCAACTTGAATTGAACTAGGTGACTTCCATACCTCCTATTATACCAAGTAAAAAGAGATCCTGTCAGAGGAATATACATTAGTCCAACAGAATTAAGGAAACCTAAAAGGTCCATAATGTTAGAAAAATCAGTTAGGCCTCCACTTTTTTCTAATGGGTATAATAGGGAGTTGAAATCTCCTCCCAACCCACATCTCATCTTTTCTATTGGAAATTATTCCATCCAGCATATTCCATAAATCAAGCCTGTCCAGTCTCAAATTAGGACCATAAATATTGACCATATTCCATTTAGCTAAGGTAACATTGTCTTCTAAACTAACTAAGAAATTTATTTTATTATTTAAATCCAACCTTCCAGAAAGCCTTGAGGAGTTCCAACAAGTTTCAATCCCTCTTGAGGAGCCATTAGCATCACTAACTTCAAAACCAACACCAGGTCAAAGCCATTTTATAACTTTCTCAAAGCTTTCTCTTTTCATTTTAGTTTCCTCAATCATTAAGATATCTGGTTTCACATCAACCAATCAAGCCTTCAACAAATGCTTTTAATAGGAGCCATTAAGTCCCCTAACATTCCAAGATAGTATATGCATTGAAAAAAGATAGAAAAAGCAGTATCAACTGATACTACTCAAAGTGGGAGAATAAACTCCCTTACTTCTTTTTTGATTTATTCCCTACCAAAGAGTCAAGAGTTCGATGCTTACCCGTAGCCACATCTCTTATTGTTTCTTTAATCATTGATTCTTTTAGTTGAGGTCTTCCCACTTTGTTATTTCCTCCTACATCTAGTTTTTTTCTTTTTCCTTGATTTGGTATTTATCCATTCTTCATCTACCACACCATATTTTTAAGGGGAACACAAGTTTATCATGATTTTCCTAGTTCCATCTTGACTATCCTTCTTATTATTACCTTTTGGTGTGTAGCCATCCCCAAAATTTAGGTTTGTTGTAGGGAGCTCAGGGGGAGGAGTCTAAGGTTTATCCATTTGGCTGACAATCTCTCCTTCCTCAGGAGGCACATTAGGTTGTTCTCCCCCCACTAAATCTTGAGATAAGATGTTATCCCCCATTTCTTTGAAATGTTAATTCCACTTGTATTATCACAAAAGATAGAAATAGGCTCATCATATACAACTCTGATATCTTGCAATGTTTGTCTCATCCATAAAACTTGTGTACAACACAATGTTGTTGCAATATACTCAGCCTTTGGAATGGATAAGGAACTTGAATCTTTCTTCTTACTCAACCATGACACCAATCTACATCCAACAAAGAATGCACCACCACTTGTAATTTTCCTATCATCAACACAACCAGCCCAATCTACAGTTGTATAAGCAATTAGTATGAAATTAGTATCCTTAGGATACCACAAGCCATAATCTGGAGTGCCTCTTAAATATCTGAATATAATCTTCACAACTACAACATGTGTTTCTTTAGGTTTGTTGCACCCAAAATAATTTTTTTGGCATTCTGTATAAATTGAGCTAAATCTTGTCAAAATGCCATGTAAAGTCTGTTTTAGGTCAAACCAATCATAGAATCTTGGTGGGTTTTTGTCAAGGAACACATGTGCAAAATTCTAAAAATTTGAAAATTAGGGTTTTACGCCCTATTTTCAGGGAAACCCCAAAAAATAGGACCTTCCCAAAAATGATTGAAAATGATTTTGATAGGATTAAAAGGCTTCACGATCACATTGGTCAAGTCAGAATAATCAAAAGACATGTTTTACTCTGGTGGGTCTATTTCTATTTTTCAGGAATAAAGTTAGAAGCTCCACAACCATTAATGGCTGATTGGCCAGTACCAGGTGCTGAAAGCTAAGCTTCAAAAGCTTCAACGATGCAACCATGGCGGAAAAGGTCTAAAATGATGTTGTTTCATGAAAGAGATTCCTGAAATTGAAAAAGGTCAAAATTTGACTAACTCTGGAAACGTTACGAAGGAGAGCTAGTTCACACGCTGAAAAGAGCCTTTTTCAAGCAGGGGCGCCCATGATCTTTTAAGGTCAAATGAAGTCACCCAGATCCTCCAAGGCATTCATTCTTGATGATTGCTTGCTGGCACGACAATGAAACAAATAGATAAATCATCTAAGGAATAGATCACAAGCAGCTGCTGATGAAGCAAAAAGAGGCAGTTGAGGAAATATCAGGAAACCACAGTTAACGGCAAAGTTCTAAGAGAAAAAGAACCTTTCCAAAAGAAAGGCACCCTTCTTTTCTGACCTCCAGATGTTGATAAATGACAAAAGGCTTCCAAGGATAACCTTCTTAGCCCAAGTAGATCTCAACAACGCAACTGCAAACACCAACATTTGACAGGGAAGTCAATGGATAATCGAGATCAAAGAAGGTAACTTTTCAAATGGAAACAATCTTGCTAAAAGGAAAAAGTGCCCTTTTCTAGGAGGGGCGCCCTTAAATAAAGGAACCCTAAAATGAGATCCAGGTTTTCTGAAGTCAGTCATCTTTGGCAGAACAGAGCTGGGTACCTAATGAGATATCAAGCAAAATCATTTGACTCTCCGATCAATGAGAAATCCAGATCAAAGCATGAGAGGCCATTTCAAAAGGCTGAAGAACGAAGTTTGAAAATTCACCAAGGCATTAGCAAAAGAGCCTTTTCTTTGAAAAGGCGCCCTTTCTTTTGAAACCCTAAACTTAGCTTTTCATCATCATGTCTCTCAGGCACTTCTTTTCAGTATGGATCCAGCTCCACAGAGAATGTGTTAGCAACATCTCAGGATCAACAAATAATGCTAGATTCAAGATCAAATAGAGGGCTTTCAGGAGAGTAAATATTTAAAAACTTGCAAAAAACCAAAAGGGACGCCTAAAAGAAGTCAGAGATCAAGTTGTTGACTAAAGTCAAGAGCTTTTGAGTTAAAATTGGCTAAAACACTCCACGATCAGTGGAAATCACCTTTTTGAACTTCAGATCAAGCCAAAATCACTTTTGAGCTTGAGTTAGGTCCCCAAACTTGTGGATCTAAGGCTTGAACATATATATTCAAGGTGAAGGCATCCTATTTCATTATTTCATTGTAGGTTAAAAGATCAAGAATAGCCACAAGCTCTCAAGGACGCCATTGATAGATCTAAAACAGGTTTTCATCCGTTCTTCAATTTTTCTTGCAGATCTGAAGCAGAAGAGGATTGCTAAAATAAGATTGGATTCAGAGACAAATTTTTTTAGGAAATCAGATAAAAACTTCCAATCCATCTTTTGTTTACTTCCTCTCTTCTAGTCTTAGGTTTTCTTGCATTTTACAGAAAAAGCAACAGGCTACATCAGATCAGATCAATTGGGTAGACTCAGCATAATTTTCCAGAGAAACCCATCTCGACAATTTTTCTAGAATCAACAAACTTGCTGCCCCTATTTTTGGGGGTTTTTTCGAAAAAGGTTTAGAATCAAAATTCTGAGGAACTGGGTTTGTTCAGCATTGAAGCACGAACAAAACCCATGTGCTAGATTTTTTCTAGAAAAAGACTTCTTGCCAGGGGCTATTTTCAGGGGTTTCCGAAAATCATCTGAACAAGGTCAAGTTTACAGTCAATCTTTAAGTTTTTCAGGATGACGTTCTCTCAAGTACAATACAGGACCAAGACGGCCCTGCTACATGATTACTTGAAAATAGTTGACACAAACTTACATCAGGTAAATCCAGTGGTTGATCTGGAGCAGCTGGAAGGCATGAATCATATCACATTGCAGAATATTGAAGAATCCGGGTTGCTACAAGCCGCATCCATTCCCATCACTCTACAAAGCGTAGAGCTTGTAATCGCTTGTGTCAAGCATTACAATCCTACCACCAGAGAAATCAAAGCAGTTGATGGAAGAATTGTTTGTAGTCTAAAGCCTCAGGATATCGAAAGGTGCTTTGATATTCCCTCATGTTCTAACAGCAAAGTCATATCAGTGATGGAATGCGAGAAGGCATTCAAGACGACCAAGGAGAAATGTCAAAAGGTAATGGCTAAAAGTGACAAAGGCAAGCTTGCCTAAATTGGTGGGACGAGGAGAATGTAAAGATGAGTACACAGTGTTAATCACTCTACTCAATAGAATCACTGGTGAAAAGGATGGTCATCTTTTTCAGTCATGGATGTTTTCGATCATTGCCAAAATCATTGGCAAAAGGGAACATTATGACTGGGCCACTCTGATTAGTGACTCACTCCACCAACAGCTCACCGGGTATTTGGAAGCTCATAGGTTCCACATGTGCTCTTACCTGGCATACCTGATAGCCTTCCAAGGTGAGTTCAGGACATTGAACAATGTGGGAACCTTAGGTGTGCAAAAGGTTCACGAACATTTTACACGTCTTGAGTTTACTCAAGCGGAAAGACACTTCAAGAAAATGAGTGATCTCTTCATTATGCACACAACACATGAGCTTGACCATGAGATGCACGTGCCTATTTCACAGACAGCCAGAGAGGCAATGGCGGATTGGGTGGATTGGTTCATCCAATTCCCTACGTTCTCCTACATACGTGTGTATGGCTACATTGGTCACCTCGCCATGCCACCAAGATACCCTTTAGATAGGGTAGTCTTCATGGAATTCCTGAGACAGTTGTCCGAGTTTCATGTCTACTTGCGCTTGAAGAAAAAGACAGCTGTTAACTTTCCCATTGGAATGGGACTATATAGGTGTGGATACGCGACAGATGCCAAAATGATGAGTCAGGAAATGGTGAGGTTTAATCTCAAGTATCTCATTGAGAGAAGATCCTATGATCCCAAAGGGCTCTATGTAGCACATCTCGAGCAACACTCGTCACATAAGTCTTCTATGGAAGATTATTGGGTAAATTGTCAAAACGAGTATGAAGGGAAAAGAAGGAACTACAGCAGGTTCAGACTCCCACAAATTGCTGATTTTATGTCAGCAGACATCGAGGGCCTGTCCGATGATGAAGGGGAAGTCATTCTCCCCTCATTCTTCATAGATTCAGTTGACTCCCAACTGCTCTCGAGAGTGGATTGGTATGCCAAGGAAAACACGTCTATAGAAGAAAGAACAAGTAGAGTGATTAGAAATAGCCAACTCTATCTCGACAACAAGAAGTCAAGGAAGGTGATACCTCACAGAAAAGAGCCGCCACAGGTTCAGTCTCCACCACCTTCCACTTCAAAAAGGAAACCTAGGCAGAAGCAATGGTGCAACCCTTCTCGAGGGATGAGGATGTCAAAGCCTACGAAGCCTAGAACACAGAGGACACCTATGCAGAAAGCCACACATAGTCTTGAAATAATCACAGGTATTGCTACCCCAGAACAAAGAGTAGAGACTGCCACTCCTGATCCAACAGAAGTTATCACAGAAGAGCCAGCAGCAGTAGTTGTTGAAGAACCAGTGGCAGAGCCAATGGCAGAAACAACAATAGTAGAAGCAGCAGCAGAAACGGTGCCTGTTGTAGAAGCAGAGCCACCAATATTACCAGTATCACAGCGATCACAAGTCCTCATCGACTTGGATTCGCCACCGAGGGACATTGCTCCTACACAGTCTCACACATCTAGTATTCAAGGGCCTCACATTCCTCCTAGCAAAGTTCGCTGAGATTCCATTTGGCTTGAAGGCTTCCTAGGGAGAAAGAGGGAAAAACCCTCCTATGAACTTGACTTTACCGAATTCGACCACGTCCCACAAGACATGTCGGCGAAGAGGTTAAAGAAACAAGTTCACATAGAAAGGAGTGTAGAGTGTGAGATCATCATAGAGACTGCCGCCCCACCAATAGAGAAAAGCATACACGAGGTTCAAGCACAAGACTACACTTTGTCTCAACTTAACCTCGAGAAGACTACACGACAGGTGGAGGCAGACCTTCTTGGAATAGCCTCAGTGAGCGCACAAGAAAGAATGGCTAAGGATGGTAAAGAAAAGGTAGTCTTAAAGGCTGAAAATCTGAAACTGAGGTCATACATAACCAGCTTGATGCATGGCACCCCAAATGTCTCAGCCCTACCAGCGGGATTACTAGATCTCCCCGCCGAACAAAATCATCAGCAATTGATAACATTCGGAAAACACTTGAGAGATCAAGTGGAAGAGTTTGTTCTCTAGGGTAGATGTATACTGGAAAATCTATACCAGTTACGGGATAGAGCACATGGACTTTATGCAAAGATCCAACAATCAGAACAAAGGATTGCAGAAAGGAGACTTGAAGACAAAAGCACAATTGCAGATTTGCAATTGGCATATCAATCAGTATACTCTAAGGAAAACAAGCAACATCTCTTTGCTTGGAAGGAACAATTGGCGTACAAGGTGAAAGCCTATGATGCTCATTCAGTAGAGTTGATTGATTACAGACAGGTGGTTGCCACTATTATCAACTTCGCAAGAATGTTGGTGATATCTTTCCCTTGCATGGAATATCAACGTGAGGGAGGAGAATACGTCGAGATGGTCACTATACAGAACCAGTTCAGGGATGTCATCCAGAGTACCTTTCTTGATGATCTAGATGGTTGCAAACTGGCTAAGGTAGCAGCTTTATCAACCAAGTTTGAAGAGGCAGCATCTCAGTGTATTGACTTCAGAAATCAGCTCACAACGGGTGAGGTCATGTTGCGACGCCACGTCATCATTTTACAGAGCATTAATTCACCAGAAGCTGATGAAGTCAATCAATGGATAGAGACACTGCTAATTAGTGGTGAGCTATAAATGCACCAAAGAAGGACGTCCTACCCCCTCCAAGTGGCATTTATGAGACTTGAATTTGACTTGATGCTTCTTTCCAAGTCAACTCAAGATGATATTAAATGTAATTGGAGTTAACTTGATGCTTCTTTCCAAGTTTAACTCCATATTCCTTAAATCATGCATTGTCAGATCCCACTAATTAAGGATGTCTAATTGGCTTCCATGATTTGTGGATCTTAGATCTCCACTAAATGTGGATGTCTATTTTGGAGGGATACTTACATTAAAGTTCACCTTTAGTTTACTTTCAGTCAACTGAAGTAGTTTCCAGTTGACTCTTTGTTTACTTTCAGTTAACTGAAGTAGTTTTCCAGTTAACTGCTTGTTCCCCCTTTTTAGGAATAAATCTTGCTAATTGATTGGCAAGAACTCATTGTTAACTCAAGGAGATTTTGGGGTTGCCCACTCCTTTGAGTTCTATAAATAAGAGCCTTGGGCTCATTATTTGTTTATCTTTTACTTGCTATGCAAAATTGATGCGCCATTGTTTTCAACAGCTTTGAAAGCGGATATTTGTTCACTCTTGGATGAGAGTTCGTTGGTCAATCGTAATTGTGCATGATTTCATGCCTTTGCTTTCCCAACCTTTGTAATTCGTTGATAAAGCTTTGAAGGAGATTATCATAAGGCACTCGCATTTTGGTCAATCTTTTTGAGTTATGTCCACGTCTTGTATCTAATAGCTCGTTGTTTCATTTCCCTCCTCGGAGAGGAGTCCCTCCTCCTTGGATATTTGTTATTAATAGTTATCATTCATTGGTGTTTAATGTATTGACTTTCAAGCTATACTTCGAATAGGAGTCCCTCCTCCTTAGCAAGCTCGTTGGCCAAGACATCGTAAACTGCTGTTTCTTGTAAACTATTTCCTAGCCCATACCTTGGATAGGAGTCCCTCCTCCTTGGCAAGTCTCGGATCTAGTTTACCGTATAGAGTGTTTGCTTGTACCAACCTTATCTTGGTATATACCTGAGAGTTCAGAGCCTCGGTCATATTCTCAGGAGACGGCGAATTCAGGTGATCCAACCAACCCATTCCCGCTCCTTTACCCTCATGCTCTATTTACCTTGAAGGTATTGGATAGATAAAAGCTAGAATAGTCATAGTTAAGATATGCTGAAACCAGAGAAAAAGCTTAGCTACGGCGCATTGTGTTTGTGCACCCTTGTGTCCTACCGCTGAAGCATAAAAAGATAGGAACTTTAGTTTACATTTCCCTTCCTTACGCATTGCTCCCAACAGAGAGGGACTTCTCCTCTTTAAATAACGAAGAAGTGTTGCAAAACATTTGAAATAGCTGAACGTTTACAATCAGCACTCCAGAGGTGCTAATTTAAATGCCAACAGTTTTCTGGCACCCACCGTGGGGCAATGAGGCATCAAACTTCAAGAAAATCTCAACAATTTTATGTCACAGGAATGACTATCTGGCATCCTTGGGCCCCAGTAGAGCAACCTGATCTTGTTCTAGCAACTCTCCAACCAGATCTCACATACATTGAAGGAGAGCAATTGGATATCATCAGTAGCCTACAAATCTTCATCTTCGAGAAGAATACATCACCAGCTCAGTGGAGAGCCGCAACCATTACTCTGGACCAGGAAGAAAGAAAGGCTAATCTAGCAGCCGAGAGACCAGTATTACCACCACCTGCGTGGCAATAAAAAATCTTGGCTTACCAATTATATACGAGAGGGAGGACCAATCCTCTTTTTAAGAAGTCAGAGAAGCATCCGACACAGAGCAGATCTTCCAAGAGGTTCGAGAGCAATTTCTAGAAGAACATCAGCAAGAACCTCCTGCTCAAGCAATGGCCGACAACATTAACATTCATAATGGCAATGGCCGTAATAATGACAACAATGGCAATGGTAACTACATCAACAATCTTTTCGGCAATGGCCGAAATGCAAGAGTTGCCAGACGTGCTACCCCACTTCCATGGGGTAACAACATAGGTCAGTTGACCTTACAAGGAAACCATGAACTTCCCAAGGGATCACAGAAGTATTTCCCAAGATTCCATGCCGACGGGACTAGACATCCCGATGAACATCTCTCAGCATTCACAGCGGCCTGTTCCGTTCTGTCTGTGCCACATGAAGATATCGCCATTCGACTCTTTGTCAAAAATATTGAAGCAAATGCAGCTGACTGGTTCAATCATTTGCAACCAAGAATTATCACAAACTGGGAGGACATGAGCAAAAAGTTCTTGGCCAGATTCAGACCTGCTGAAGACAGTCATCAACTATTTTCCCATTTATCTAACTCAAAGATGGAGTCCACAGTACTGATGAGAGAGTTTGTAGCAAGGTTTAATTGCCTAGTTACATGACTTTCCCACACACTGAATCCATCTGATGAAATTTTGATGAGCAACTTCATCAACGCCCTTCCCTTAGAGATAGCCTTTTTCATAAAAGGCAGTCATGAAGAAGACTTGCTGGTAGCTCAAGAGAAGGCTATCAAGCTTGAGGATCACATGATCACTATGGGAAAGATGAAGGATGATGCTATCAGACCACTGGTCCAAGCATCAGCAGATCCATTGCTACAGAAGGTAGAAAACTAGGTGACCATCCTCAAAAGACAGTCACCCAACCAAGGGCAGCAAGCAATACCCACACCACCACCATATCAACAACAACGGCAGTACCAGCCTCAACAGCCCTATCAGCCGAAGAAAAATAATTTCCAATCATTTAACAACTTCAAGCCAAAGTTTTCAGGACCGCCTAGACAAGCAAAACCTGAGAAATCCAATGTGTTTTGTTGTTTCCATGATTCAGATGAACACATTGGATCTTCATGCCCTGAGAATCAGAGAATGAACCAGATAATGTGATATGCTGGAGATGCAGTTCCAAGCTCAAATGCAGTACCTTCAAATTCGAACGTTGCTCCACCTCAAATGGACAATTTCGATGGCGACTCTGCAACGGGATACTTTCATAGTGAACCCGTAAATCAAGAAGAAGAAGACTACTGTCAGTACAATCTTGCTGTCAATCACGAGAACCTGTCAACACCTATGTTTACACGTGCTCAGCATTTCAAAGCACAGAAAGAGGAAGACGAAAGATGAAAGTCCAATGAAAAGGGAAAAGAAGCTTCCACTTCTAATCCCAAGTCTACACATGAGTTCGTCACACTAGTTTCTCAAGACCCGTCTTCGATGAGTTTTGACATAGTGACATCCATGATGAAGACGAAGGTATAGATTTCATAGCTAGAGTATCTCCAGGATCATCCCGATCAAATGGATCAGATTCTCAAGGTAATTCAGAAGCCAATCGTCATACAGCCCACATTGCTAGCATCTTTTGTGCCAGCATGAGAAAAGCCAAAACCTTTTTACATATCTTTGTATATGGGAGGATATAAACTTAGCAATTGTATAATTGATTCAGGGGCATCTGACAATGTCATGCCTTTACAAATCATGAAAGCTTTAGGACTATCATGCACGGAAACCAAAGAAAAGTGTTATTCACTTGAATCAAAACCCGTGCCATTGGTGGGTCAGCTAAAGGATGCTCAAGTAAGATTGGCATCTTGCCCAGAAAAGAAGATCATGATGACCATTCTCATAGCTAACATCCTAATCAATTATGGAATGCTCCTGAGCAGAAGCTTCTGCAAGGATCTCGGAGGTGAGATTCAACTGGATTGGTCATACGCGACAATCCCATTGAAAAAGCACACTTTCAAGTTAGAACCTAAGGCTAAGTCAACATTCACGGTGGTGAAATCTCAAGACCCACAAGCACAAGTGTTACATCAAAGCACGGGTCCTGGCACTTATGCCATGCTATCAGAAGTAACCAAAGAAGATGAAAATTTTGCACTTACCACACAAACATTGAATGAAGATTCAAGAATGTGGAATATGCAATTCGACGACAGTTGCTCAACAGCAGGAAAGAGAGCGGGAGTTGTCATTACCTCTCCCGAAGGAACACTGTACCCATTTGCTTATCACTTGCAGTTTGATAACATGAACAATATTGTAGAATATGAGGTGCTCATACTTGGCCTCAAAAATGCAAGAGATATGGGTATTAAATACCTTCAAGTCGAAGGCGATATAGAGCTGATCGTTCAACAGGTCAGAGGACTGTATCAAGTAAGGAGAAGTCGCCTTTCTTCTTACCGACAAAGGGTGTGGAATGCGATCAACTGGTTCAAAGCATTCAACATCAAATACATACCACGTGAGCAGAATAGCAAAGCAGATTCCCTTGCGGTATCAGCAGCTCTTTTCACGCCCCATTCTGATTTTTGTCAGAATGTCTTCACTGTCGAGCTCATCTACAGGCCAGCCATCCCCGACAACTGCAATAATTGGTAGGTCTTTACTAATGACAATGATATTCAAGAGTTCCTCTGCATGGAGGACAATTACCAAGAATTATTCTTTGAAGGCAGTGCTTCTCCCTCCAAGGAATCTGTGGCAGAAGATTCCAAAGTCATGGAATCTGGTATCATCCAACTAAAGGGCAATAATATCCCCAAGGGTCTAGTATCCTTGGAGGATATATTTGATAGACACAACAAACGTGTTCAAGAACAAAGGAATTCCAATGACAAGACGTCAACTGACTACCGACAAATCAACATTGGTATGGAAGATAAGCCTCGGCTCGTTAACTTAGGCAAGTGTTGCACTGCGGAGGAAAGCGATAATTTCATCTCTCTATTCAAGCAATACCGAGACGTCTTTGCATGGTCCTATGAAGACCTGAAAGCATTCAAGCCAAAGGAATTGTCCCATACAATTCCACTTAAGTTTGACATCAAGCCTTTCAAGAAGAAGCAGAGACACTATAACCCGGGTGTCCAAGATACAATCTAGGTGGAGGTGAAAAAGATGGTAGATGCCAAAATCATATACCCAATCCACTATTCCACCTGAGTGTCAAATATTGTTCCTGTATGCAAAAAGAGCGGAGAAATCCGGATTTGTGTAGACTTCAAGAACCTGAACCAGTCATCACTAAAGGATAATTATCCTTTTCCCATCATGGAACATACATTGCAAATAGTAACTGGTTCGGAGATGTTGTCATTACTTGACAGATTTTTGGGATATAACCAGATTGTTGTAGCTGAAGAAGATCAACTCAAGACATTGTTCACCACTCCATGGGGAACGTTCACCTACAAGAGGATGCCCTTCGGCCTCATCAATGCCGGTGCTACTTTTCAGCGAGCCATGAACTTGGCGTTTGGTGACTTAAAGGACAAATTGATAGTTGTCTATCTTGACGACCTTACCGCTTTCTCAAAGAAGCGGCAAGATCATTTTCAGCACTTAGTGAAAGTGTTTGAGAGATGCAGGTATCACCACATATCACTGAATCCGAAGAAGTCTATCTTCGCGGTGACAGAAGGAAAATTGCTTGGTCACATCGTCTCTAAAGAAGGGACTAGGATAGACCCTAATCGGGTAGATGCAATCAAAGACCTGACTCTCCCCACCAATAAAACTAGGGTACACTCTTTCTTTGGCAAAGTCAATTTTATATGAAGATTTGTACCTAACTTCTTGGAGCTGACCAAAGACATCTCGGAAATGATGAAGAAAACGATTGCTTTCAAATGGACCGATGAAGAAGGAAGGTGTTCGAGAAAATAAAAGGGGCCATCAGTAAAGCGCCAGTGTTGGTTCAACCTGATTTCAATAAAGAATTTATTCTTTATTTTTATGCGTCGGAACATACTCTCTCCACCATACTGAATCATAAGTTGAATGAAGAGACTAAGTCACCTATCACTTTCATGAGTAGCAGCTTCAAGGATAGCGAATCTCGGTACTCCCAAATAGAGAAAAACTCATATGCAATTGTGAGGGCCGTTAAGAATTTCAGATTCTACATCCTAAACTCTCACACCACTGTGTATGTCACAGACCCCACGGTCAAGAGTGTCCTTACTCAACAAGAAATGGGCACCAAAAGAGGCAACTGGATTGCAAGAGTTCAAGAATACAACTTGGATATCAAGCCTACCAAGCTCATTCGCGGGAGAGGTCTATGTCAACTCCTAGCAGAAGATGGTGATTTAAAGCACCAAGCTGAAGATGGAATCTCAAGAACAGAAATGGAAGAAGACCTCCCAATGGTCTTATTAGTTGAATCTGCTCAAGAGTGGTACACAGAATTGTGGTACTACCTAACCTACGAGGAATGTCCAACACACTTGGATAAGCAGCAGAGAAGAACTTTGAAATTACAAGCACAAGGTTATGTGCTTGGAGGAAATGTTCTATACAAGCGTGGGCTTGATGGAACGTTCCTACTATGCGTCACCAAAGATCAACAAAGATGATTGTTGGAGGCATTCCATGATCAAGCATGCGGAGGCCACTTCTCATCAAGGGTTACCGCATTCAAGATCTTGTGGGCATTATTCTTTTGGCCGACTTTGTTCTGCGACGCATATGACTGGGTGCACAGATGCACATTGTGCCAACAATTTGTTGGTAAACTTAAGCTGTCAAACTTTCCACTAAGGCCGATGGTGATAGATGCTCCATTCCAGCAATGGGGCATAGACTTTGTGGGACCCATCAACCCTCATTCTAGCAAAGGAAATGTCTACGTCCTCACAGCGACAAACTATTTCACTAAGTGGGTTGAGGCAATTCCTGTAAAGCAGGCTACTTCCGAGGTGGTGTGTAATTTTCTCAAGGAGAACATCATTACACGCTTCGGAGTACCTAAAAAGATCGTGACTGACAACGCTACAAGCTTCTCGTCAGAGGAGTTGATAGAATTTTGTTTTGACTATGGCATCACCTTGTCCCATTCTTCAGATTACTATCCACAAGGTAACGGACAAGCCGAATCGTCAAATAAGAACATACTCACAATAGTGCCCAAGATGGTTGATTCCAATCAAAGGGCTTGGCACACAAAATTGTACGATGCTCTTTGGGCTGATAGAATCACGCCTAAGAGAGCTATCGGCACTTCACCTTTCATAATCCTATATGGCACTGAAGCTGTGTTACCCATCACTCTAGAGTTGTCCCCTTTGCAGCTGGCATCCACAATAGAAGATGAGGAATTCAAAGATCCTATTGAGAAACGTATCTTATGCCTAATGAAACTTCAAGAAGAAAGGGTGGAGATAGTTGATAAAATCACTTAGCATCAAGAGCGAGTGAAGAAGATCTTCCAACAAGAAGGCTCGGCAACGAGACTTTGAGATTGGAGATAAAGTCCTATTATGGGACAAGAGACATGAATCATAGAGAATGCATGGAAAATTTGACTCCCTTTGGCTGGGGCCGTTCCTGATTCATAATATTGCAGGAGAGAATTCCTATATTCTCTCACATTCAGACGAGAGACTCTTTCCACTGCCTTACAACGGGTAGTACTTGAAGCATTTCATCCCTTCAGGGATGGGGTGAGTGTATATTGTAAATATTTTTCTTGCTTTAACGTTATGTTGTTATGTTTTTCCCCGTTCAGTGAAGTATTGTCGTGTTTTAGGTGATTTCTTAGATATTTTGTCGTAGGTGAATAAATTGGGGGAACCCAATAAATAAGGTGAACTCTATTTTTAGGTATGTATGGAACCAAAGTCCTGACTCCGTTACCCAACTAATTAGATATACTGGTCTACAAAACTTGAGATTCTCGGTTCTCCTATGCCGTAGGTATCCGACATGGTCACCAGACGGAGCCTAATGTTGTACCCAAAATAAATTTTTTGGCATTATGTATAAATTGAGCTAAATCTTGTTAAAATTCCATGTAAAGTCTATTTTAGGTCAAACCAATCATAGAATCTTGGTGGGTTTCTATCAAGGAACACATGTGCAAAATTCTAAAAATTTGAAAATTAGGGTTTTACGCCCCTATTTTCAGGGAAACCCCCAAAAATAGGACCTTCCCATAAATGATTGAAAATGATTTTGATAGGATTAAAAGGCTTCACGATCACATTGGTCAAGTCAGAATCATCAAAAGACATGTTTTACTTTGGTGGGTCTATTTCTATTTTTCAGGAATAAAGTTAGAAGCTCCACAGCCATTAATGGCAGATTAGACAGTACCAGGTGCTGAAAGCTAAGCTTCAAAAGCTTGAATGATGCAACCATGGCAGAAAAGGTCTAAAATGATGTTGTTTCATGAAGGAGATTCCTGAAATTGAAAAAGGTCAAAATTTGACTAACTTTGGAAACGTTACGAAGGAGAGCCAGTTCACACGCTGAAAAGAGCCTTTTTCAAGTAGGGGCGCCCATGATTTTTTAAGGTCAAATGAAGTCACCCAGATCCTCCAAGGCATTCATTCTTGATGATTGCTTGCTAGCGCGACAATGAAACAAAAAGATAAATCATTTGAGGAATAGATCACAAGCAGTTGCTGACGAAGCAAAAAGAGGTAGTTGAGGAAATATCAGGAAACCACAGTTAACGGTGAAGTTCTAAGAGAAAAAGAGCCTTTCCAAAAGAAAGGCGCCCTTCTTTTTTGACCTCCAGATGCTGATAAATGACAAAAGGCTTCCCAGGATAACCTTCTTAGCCCAAGTAGATCTCAGCAACGCAACTGCAAACACCAACATCTGACAAGGAAGTCAACGGATAATCGAGATCAAAGGACACTTTTCAGATGGAAATAATCTTGCTAAAAGGAAAAAGCGCCCTTTTCTAGGAGGGGCACCCTTAAATAAAGGAACCCTAAAATGAGATCCAGGTTTTTTGAAGTCAGTCATCTTTGGCAGAACAGAGCTGGGTACCTGATGAGATATCAAGCAAAATCATCTGACTCTCCAATCAATGAGAAATCCAGATCAAAGCAGAAGAGGTCATTTCAAAAGGCTAAAGAACGAAGTTTGAAAATTCACCAAGGCATTAGTAAAAGAGCCTTTTCTTTGAAAAGGCTCCCTTTCTTTTGAAACCCTAAACTCAACTTTTCATCATCATGTCTCTCAGGCACTTCTTTTCAGTATGGATCCAGCTCCACAGTGAATGTGTTAGCAACATCTCAGGATCAACAAATAACGCTAGATTCAAGATCAAATAGAGGGCTTTCAGGAGAGTAAATATTTAAAAACTTGCAAAAAACCAAAAGGGACGCCTAAAAGAAGTCAAAGGTCAAGTTGTTGACTAAAGTCAAGAGCTTTTGAGTTAAAATTGGCTAAAACACTCCACGATCAGTGGAAATCACCTTTTTGAACTTCAGATCAAGCCAAAATCACTTTTGAGCTTGAGTTAGGTCCCCAAACTTGTGGATCTAAGGCTTGAACATATATATTCAAGGTGAAGGCGTCCTATTTCATTCTTTCATTGTAGGTTAAAAGATCAAGAATAGCCACAAGCTCTCAAGGACGCCATTGATAGATTTGAACAAGGTTTTCATCCGTTCTTCAATTTTTCTTGTAGATCTGAAGCAAAAGACGATTGCTAAAATAAGGTTGGAGTCAGAGACAGATTTTTTTAAGAAATCAGATAAAAACTTCCAATCCATCTTCTGTCTACTTCCTCTCTTCTAGTCTTAGGTTTTCTTGCATTTTACAGAAAAAGCAACAGGCTACATCAGATCAGATCAACTGGGTAGACTCAGCATAATTTTCCAGAGAAACCCATCTCGACAATTTTTCTAGAATCAACAAACTTGCTGCCCCTATTTTTGGGGGTTTTTTCGAAAAAGTTTCATAATCAAAATTCTGAGGTACTGGGTTTGTTCAGCATTGAAGCACGAACAAAACCCATGTGCCATATTTTTTCCAGAAAAATACTTGTCGACAGGGTGCTATTTTCAGGGGTTTCCGAAAATCATCAGAACAAGGTCAAGTTTACAGTCAATCTTTAAGTTTTTCAAGATGCAGTTCTCTCAAGTACAATACAGGACCAAGATGGCCCTGCTACATGATTACTTGAAAATAGTTGACACAAACTTACATCAGGTAAATCCAGTGGTTGATATGGAGCAGCTGGAAGGCATGAATCAAATCACATTGTAGAATATTGAAGAATTCAGGTTGCTACAAGCTGCATCCATTCCCATCACTCTACAAAGCGTAGAGCTTGTAATCACTTGTGTCAAGCATTACAATCCTACCACCAGAGAAATCAGAGCAGTTGATGGAAGAATTGTTTGCAGTCTAAAGCCTCAAGATATCGAAAGGTGCTTTGATATTCCCTCATGTTCTAACAGCAAAGTCATATCAATGATGGAATGCGAGAAGGCATTCAAGACGGCCAAGGATAAATGTCAAAAGGTAATGGCTGAAAAATGGCTAAAAGTGACAAAGGAAAGCTTGCCTAAATTGGTGGGACGAAGAGAATGTAAAGATGAGTATGCAGTGTTAATCACTCTATTCAATAGAATCACTGGTGAAGAGGATGGTCATCTTTTTCAGTCATGGATGTTTTACGTCATTGCCAAAATTATTGGAAAAAGGGAACATTATGACTGGGCCACTCTGATTAGTGACTCACTCCACCAACAGCTCACCGGGTATTTGGAAGCTCATAGGTTCCACATGTGCTCTTACCTAGTATACCTGATAGCCTTCCAAGGTGAGTTCAGGACATTGAAAAAAGTGGGAACCTTAGGTGTGCAAAAGGTTCACGAACATTTTACACATCTTGAGTTTACTCAAGCGGAAAGACACTTCAAGAAAATGAGTGATCTCTTCATTATGCACACAACACGTGAGCTTGACCATGAGATGCACGTGCGTATTTCACAGACAGCCAGAGAGGCAATGGCGGATTGGGCGGATTGGTTCATCCAATTCCCTACGTTCTCCTACATATGCGTGTATGGCTACATTGGTCACCCCGCCATGCTACCAATTCAGATAGGGTAGTCTTCATGGAATTCTTGAGACAGTTGTCTGAGGTTCATGTCTACTTGCACTTGAAGAAAAAAATAGCTGTTAACTTTCCCGTTGGAATGGGACTATATAGGTGTGGATACGCGGCAGATGCCAAAATGATGAGTTAGGAAACGGTGAGGTTTAATCTCAAGTATCTCATTGAGAGAAGATCCTATGATCCCAGAGGGCTCTATGCAGCACATCTCGAGCAACACTCGTCACATAAGTCTTCTATGGAAGATTATTGGGTAAATTGTCAAGATAAGTATGAAGTGCGAAGAAGGAACTACAGCAGGTTCAGACTCCCACAAATTGCTGATTTTATGTCAGTAGACATCAAGGGCCTGTCCAATGATGAAGGGAAAGTCATTCTCCCCTCATTCTTCGCAGATTCAGTTGACTTCCAACTGCTCCCGAGAGTGGATTGGTATGCCAAGGAAAACACGTCTATAGAAGAAAGAACAAGTAGAGTGGTTAGAAATAGCCAACTCTATCTCGACAACAAGAAGTCAAGGAAGGTGATACCTCACAGAACAGAGCCGTCACAGGTTCAGTCTCCACCACCTTCCACTTCAAAAAGGAAACCTAGGTAGAAGCAATGGTGCAACCCTCCTCGAGGGATGAGGATGTCAAAGCCTATGAAAGCTAGAACACAGAGGACACCTGTGGAGAAAGACACACATAGTCTTGAAATAATCACGGGTATTGCTGCCCCAGAACAAAGAGTGGAGACTGCTACTCCTGATCCAACAGAAGTTATCATGGAAGAGCTAGCAACAGTAGTTGTTTAAGAACCAGTGGTAGAGCCAATGGCAGAAACAACAACAGTAGAAGCAGCAGCAGAAACAGTGCCTGTTGTAGAAGCAGAGCCACCAATATCACCCGTATCACAGCGATCACAAGTCCTCATCGACTTGGATTCGCCACTAAGGGACATTACTCCTGCACAGTCTCACACATCTAGTATTCAAGGGCCTCACATCCCTCCTAGCGAAGTTCACCAAGATTCCATTTGGCTTGAAGGCTTCCTAGGGAGAAAGAGGGAAAAACCCTCCTATGAACTTGACTTTACCGAATTCGACCACGTCCCACAAGACATGTCGGTGAAGAGGTTAAAGAAACAAGTTCACATAGAAAGGAATGCAGAGTGTGAGATCATCATAGAGACTTCCGCCCAACCAATAGAGAAAAGCATACACGAGGTTCAAGCACAAGACTACACTTTGTCTCAACTTAACCTCGGGAAGACTACACGACAGGTGGAGGCAGACCTTCTTGGAATAGCCTCGGTGAGCGCACAGGAAATAATGGCTAAGAATGGTAAAGAAAAGGAAGCCTTAAAGGCTGAAAATCAAAATTTGAGGTCATACATAACCAGCTTGATACATGGCACCCCAAACGTCTCAGCCCTACCAACGGGATTACTAGATCTCCCTGTCGAACAAAATCATCAGCAATTGATAACATTTAGAAAACACTTGAGAGATCAAGTGGAAGAGTTTGTTCTCGAGGGTAGGTGTATACTGGAAAATCTATACTAGTTACGAGATAGAGCACATGGACTTCGTGTGGAGATCCAACAATCAGAACAAAGGATTGCATAAAGGAGACTAGAAGACGAAAGCACAATTGCAGATTTGCAATTGGCATATCAATTAGTATACTCTAAGGAAAACAAGCAACATCTCTTTGCTTGGAAGGAACAATTGGCGTACAAGGTGAAAGCCTATGATGCTCATTCAGTAGAGTTGATTGATTACAGATGGGTGGTTGCCACTATTATCAACTTCGCAAGAATGTTGGTGATATCTTTCCCTTGCATGGAATATCAACGTGAGGGAGGAGAATACGTCGAGATGGTCACTGTACAGAACCATTTCAGGGATGTCATCCACAGTACCTTTCTTGATGATCCAGATGGTTGCAAACTAGCTAAGGTAGCAGTTTTATCAACCAAGTTTGAAGAGGCAGCATCTCAATGTATTGACTTCCGAAATCAGCTCACAATGGGTGAGGTCATGCTGCAACGCCACGTCATCATTTTACAGAGCATTAATTCCCCAGAAGCTGATGAAGTCAATCAATGGATAGAGACACTGCTAATTAGTGGTGAGCTATAAATGCACCAAAGAAGGACGTCCTACCCCCTCCAAGTGGCATTTATGAGACTTGAATTTGACTTGATGCTTCTTTCCAAGTCAACTCAAGATGATATTAAATGTAATTGGAGTTAACTTGATGCTTCTTTCCAAGTTTAACCCCATATTCCTTAAATCATGCATTGTCAAATCCCACTAATTAAGGATGTCTAATTGGCTTCCATGATTTGTGGATCTTAGATCTCCACTAAATGTGGATGTCTATTTTGGAGGGATACTTACATTAAAGTTCACCTTTAGTTTACTTTCAGTCAACTGAAGTAGTTTCCAGTTGACTCTTTGTTTACTTTCAGTTAACTGAAGTAGTTTTCCAGTTAACTGCTTGTTCCCCCTTTTTAGGAATAAATCTTGCTAATTGATTGGCAAGAACTCATTGTTAACTCAAGGAGATTTTGGGGTTGCCCACTCCTTTGAGTTCTATAAATAAGAGCCTTGGGCTCATTATTTGTTTATCTTTTACTTGCTATGCAAAATTGTTGCGCCATTGTTTCCAACAGCTTTGAAAGCGGATATTTGTTCATTCTTGGATGAGAGTTCGTTGGTCGATCGTAATTGTGCATGATTTCATGCCTTTGCTTTCCCAACCTTTGTAATTCGTTGATAAAGCTTTGAAGGAGAATATCAGAAGGCACTTGCATTTTTTTTAATCTATTTGAGTTATGTCCACGTCTTGTATCTAATAGCTTGTTGTTTCATTTCCCTCCTCAGATAGGAGTCCCTCCTCCTTGGATATTTGTTATTAATAGTTATCGTTCGTTGTTGTTTAATGTATTGACTTTCAAGCTATACTTCGGATAGGAGTCCCTCCTCCTTAGCAAGCTCGTTGGCCAAGACATTGTAAATTGTTGTTTCTTGTAAACTATTTCCTAGCCCATACCTCAGATAGGAGTCCCTCCTCCTTGGCAGGTCTCATATCTAGTTTACCGTATAGAGTGTTTGCTTGTACCAACCTTATCTTGGTGTATACCCGAGAGTTCAGAGCCTCGGTCATATTCTCAGGAGACGACGAATTCAGGTGATCCAACCAACCCATTCCTGCTCCTTTACCCTCATGCTCTGTTTACCTTGAAGGTATTGGATAGATGAAAGCTAGAATAGTCATAGTTAAGATCTGCTGAAACTAGAGAAAAAGCTTAGCTACGGCGCATTGTGTTTGTGCACCCTTGTGTCCTACCGCTGAAGCATAAAAAGATAGGAACTTTAGTTTACATTTCCCTTCCTTACGCATTTCTCCCAACAGAGAGGGACTTCTCCTCTTTAAATAATGAAGAAGTGTTGCAAAACATTTGAAATAGTTGAACGTTTACAATCAGCACTCCAGAGGTGCTAATTTAAACGCCAACAAGGTTCTTAAAATTTAGCCACAAAACAAACTGCATGCATGATATCTGGTCTAGTAGCAGTTAGATATAGCATTCCACTAGTCATAGACCTATATTTGCTCTAACTAGCCTTAAGTGAATCATAATCTTTGATCAATTTACAACTAGCCACCATGAGAGTGCATACCTATTTGGAATCATCCATTCCAAACTTCTTCAACATATCTTTGACATACTTAGATTGTGAAATGAAAATCCCTTTATCTTTTTCATTGATTTTTAACCCAAGGAAGAAATTCATCTCCCCAAACATTGACATTTCAAATTCTTTCTGCATCTCTTCAACAAATTTCTTACACATAGCTTCATTTCCTCCAAAGATAATGTCATCCACAAACACAACTACTATCAAGATGTTATCTTCCTCAATTTTAAATTAAAGATTACTATCCATTGTGCCTTTATTGAATCCTTGTTGTATTAAATATCTATCCAACCTTGCATACCAAGCTATGGGAGCTTGCTTCAATCCATATAGTGTCTTCTTTAATCTACACACCATGTCTGGTTGATCTGACAACTGAAATCCTTCTAGTTGTTCCATGTAAACCTCTTCTTCTAATTCACCATTCAAAAAAGAAAATTTCACATTCATCTGATAAACTTTAAATTCCTTATGTGCTATAAATGACAAAAAAAAATTGATAGCTTCCATCCTAGCCATAGGAGCAAATGTCTCCTCAAAGTCTATTTCGTCCATTTGTGAGTAACCCTTACACACAAGTCTTGCCTTATTTCTTACCACTTCTCCCTTCTCATTCAACTTATTTTTGAATACCCACTTAGTTCTAATTATGTTCTTGTTTGTCGATCTAGCAACCAATTCCCAAGTCTATTTTTTCTCAATCTGCATAAGTTCTTCTTCCATTGCCTTTATCCAATGTTCATATTTGCATGCCTCACTCACTATTTTAGGTTCAACTTTAGAAAGTAAACATAGATTTACCTCAACTTCAACAACTTTGCTTCTTGTTAATACTCCTTTCAGACTCTTGTCTCCAATGATCTGATCTTCAAAATGATTCTTTTGCACATACTTAGGGGTCTTCTCTAGAGCTTCTTCCTCTTCATTCTACACTTCTTTTTCATCAAATTTTTCTTCTTGTCTTTCTCTAAATCAAGTTCATTTGACACATATCCATTCACTGCAATTGAATTCTGTAAATTTTCGTCAACCTTAACATTTGCACTTTCAACTATCTTTCTTAACCTTTTATTGTAACATTTGTAAGCTATTATTTTAGTAGAATGTCCAAGGAAGATACCTTCATCAAACCTTGCATCAAACTTTCCTAAGTTTTCTTCATCTCTTGATGTAACATTTGCTTCCAAACACTCTAAAATACTTCACAGTAGCAATCCTTCCATACCATACCTCATAGGGAGTCTTTGTGCTATTAGCTTTAGCTTGAAGTTTTTTAAGTATGTAAACAACAGTATGAATTGCTTCTCTCCAGTAGACTTCGGATAGATTTTCCTCTTTCATCATATTCCTAGCAACTTCTTGAATAGTCCAGTTTTTCCTCTCTACCACTTCTTTTTGTTGAAGAGTTCTAGGGGCAGACACGTGCCTCTTTATTCCATGAACTTCACAAAACATATTAAACTCATTGGAGGTGAATTATCCACCTCTGTTAGACCTGAAACATTTTATTTTCACATTCATTTCATTCTCAACCATAGCTTTAAATGCCTTGAATTTGTTTAATGCATCTGATTTCTCTCTAAGAAAAGTAACCCATATCATTCTAGAGAAATCATAAATCAAAAGCATAAAATATATGCCACCTTCAAGACTTCTCACCCTTGTAGAACCACAAAGATCTATGTGAATTCATTCTAGTAGTCTAGTAGTAGATTGTTCCTTTCCTTTGAAACTACTCCTTACTTGCTTTCCAAGCTGACAATCCTTGCAAACGACATTGATAGGCTTTGTGATTCTTGGAATATCTCTTACTGCATGAAATGAATTGATTCTCACCAAATTATCAAAATTCATGTGACATCCTCTGATGCCATAACCAACTATCATTAATCTGAGACATAAAGAAATGACCATCAATGCCCCTAAGTTGATATATGTTCCCATATATCCTCTTACCAGC
This sequence comes from Sequoia sempervirens, assembly GCA_007258455.2. Taxonomy (NCBI): domain Eukaryota; kingdom Viridiplantae; phylum Streptophyta; class Pinopsida; order Cupressales; family Cupressaceae; genus Sequoia; species Sequoia sempervirens. The sequence goes on from VDFB02263708.1 coordinate 24,487, forward strand.
AGCAATCACAATTCCAAACCCTTTTTTGATCTCACATGTTTCATCCTTAAACACAAGATTATATCCTTTGCTACACAATTTTCCAACACTAAAAGATTATGCCTTAAACCCTTAATATAGTAAACATTATCAATATTATGCTTGCCATCAAAACTAATTGAACCTATTCCACAATCTTTGTAACGACCTAACCCATATGTGAAATAAAAAATTCCTTAATTTTACAATATATAACTGAATGTAAACGAGTAATAACCACTGTAGAAAAAAACTTCTTTTCTTTTCAAATGAAATTACTTCAATAAAACACAAAACAATGCCTTCCATTACATTAAATAACTTTTCATTTTTCAAAGTAAACAACATAGTACAAAAGCATAAGAATACATACATAGCTTAAACAACTTTTGAAAAAATAGTAGTAAGATGGTCCAGGTTCTTCCCTTTCAAATCTTGGTTCTTTAGTCATTTGTTGTAGAGGAGAAAAATCACTCAGGTGCTTTTCTGCCAACCACAGACTTATAATGTGGTCCCCCGCACATCCATTATTCAATGGATGACCCTCCCTTCATCAAAAGGATTGGTTGAGTAACCAATTTCATTAACCAACTAAGCATAGTGGTGTGTCCTACATAACTAGATCCTTGTAAATCCCACAATCCTGAACTAGTATGTACTTATTGGATCACGGTGAACTGACAATGTAATCATCGCCCAATCTAAGAGGATGTAGGTACATTACATTACTATGGCCATAGTATTCTAGTTCAGTAAACGACTGAGTAAGTCATCTATCACTTACACTACTCAGGGCCGATTTGACTTGGGGCTATCTTACTCTACGTGTAGGCTATTTCCTTCAATGGGTATTCAGTCACCCCAAACTACCTACAACAATCTATTTACATAGAAACAAAATAGTCTGTTAGTTTTATAATCAGATGTAATGCACAAAAAAATAATTCAAAATCAGACACAATAACACAACAGATACCCTGGGAAAACCCTCCTCTTGAGGGGAAAAGCCCAACAACAAATATCTCTCTATTATATATCAATAATGGCAACAAGTCTCTTTACAATGAGGCCAATCTCAAGGCCGATATGCAGTACCTTCACAAGATGCAATGATAACAAGTAATCAACACTTCCTTGTAACTCAAATCTTCCCTTAAGAAATTCGCTATCTGCTCTTGATAATTCGCAATTTGAACTTGATTGATCTGCCCTTGAAGAATTCACACTAAGAAGAGAAGAAATGCTCAAACTTTATTGATGGACAAATGAGTGGAAAGATCTTGTATTTATACAACTTGAAGGAGAGAGTTCACGCCTTTTAATTCAAGGTCGGCCATCATAAAAATATAATTTCAATTTAATAAATACAATTTACAAGGAAGGTTGACCAAGAAGATAATTACAAAGTTTCCATGTGAAGCACCTCTTTACATTGAATAATCACATATAAATAAGGAAGTATGAAGCCCAAAGCTGCAATTACATCAACACTCCCTCTTAGCTAGGGAGGAATACTTCCTATTGCACAAGACACATCACCTCATCGTGATGTCAACCACAATGGCTACAACCATATGTGGAAGGGAAAGATATCACCTCATCATGATATCAGATATCACCTCATCGTGATATTTACCACAATGGATACAACCATATGCGAAAAAGAACTAATATCACCTCATCATGATATCTACCACAATGGCTAAAACCATGTATGGTATGTACAAGTGTTCATCACTTGCGTGATGTTGTCATATCAACATGACTTTCACCATGGCTCTCCAAGAGGATGAAACACAAGTACAAGAAAATCATCACAGACTCTCTCACGTGATGTTGTCATGGAGTCACACACATGACATCCACCATGGCTCTCCCAAAGGGTGGAACAAGGGCTTTCACCTCAAACTTCTCTTGCAGAGAAGAATGCATTAACAAGGGATTTCACCTCGAACTTCTCTCACAGAGAAGAACTCATTAAAGAGGATCACTGATACTCAGACTCCTTCTCAGTTAGGGCTGTATTCTCCACCATACCAAGCATCTCTCGAAAGTACACAAAATTTATCCTAGAGAGAGGCTTGGTGAGAATGTTTGTCGTCTTCTCATCAGTGTTGATATACCTCAATTGTATATCTTTCCTCAATACCATATCTCTGATATAATGGTATTTGATCTCAACATGCTTGATTCTATCATGAAACACAGGATTGACAGAAAGCTTCACACAGCTCTGGTTATCACAATGAATGATAGTAGGCTCCATTGATTGTCCAAACAATCCTACAATGAGCTTACGAAGCCACACTGCTTCCCGAGCTGCCACACAAGCTGCAATATACTCTGCCTCTGTTGTACTCAATGCTACAGATGACTGCTTCCTGCTGCACCAGGATATCATAGCAGACCCCAAACTGAAGCAACATCCAGAGGTACTCTTCCGATCAGTGATACACCCTACCCAATTAGAATCAATATAATCATGCAACTTCAAATCCACATGTGAAGAATATCTCAACCCATATCCAACTATGCCACACAAGTATCTCAAGATATGTTTTGTTGCAACAAGATGTATCTGCCTTGGTTCACACATGAACTGACTAAGTGCACTCACCGCATAGCAGATATCCGGTCTAGTATTGACTAGATACATCAATGATCCAATCAACTGTGTATATAGAGGATCCACCAGATCTGAACTAGCTGCAACCTCCTTAAACATCTTCTTTAGGTTCAGTAGGCTCCCTCTGAATCTTCAAGTTACTTGCATCAACCTTATGACCTCTTCATCCAAGATTTCCTGCAACACTTGCCTAGATAAATGTTTTCTAGTGCACAGCTCTGGTACTGTAGAGAGTTCAAGATTTTCTTCCTCGACCTCATCTCAGATCACACTATTCTGAATAGGTTTGTAGAGCTACCAATATCAAATCTAGGTGATAGTCTTGAGCAATTCTAATTTTAGTAGCTGAAGGGATCCTCTAAGGATTTAGCACCTAGCCTTGCAATATAGTAATCTTCACTTCTTCTCAGTGAGTTACAAAACTCCCTCTTGATCCTTGCTTCAAACATTGCAAAGAATACTTCTGGAAGTGAACTCCCTCTAGCCACCAACTCAGTCGCATGGCAACAAGTTGTGACTTCACACTTGATCATTTCTTTGGTTGGCATGAATTCCTCACAAGATTCCTCAAGCTTTTCATCACTAAGCAATCTCTCATCACCTTCTTGCTCCTAGAATTGTCCTGAAAGAATTTTAGAGAGATTACTAAAAGTTTATAACTATCCAAAGAAATACCAAGGCTAGAATCATACAAGGTTTACTATCTCAAGATATAGCATGAACACATAAGATTTTATGAGCAATAAATAAAGAAATCAACCTATAAGTGAAATATGAGAAAATATCAAAAGATCAGAATGAAGGGATAAAGAACTTATCTTTAATTGAATTCAGATATAACTCTTTCTTCCATATTTTACTCCTCTCGAGAGTGCCAAACTTAGCACAACAAAAAAACAATATGCACCACTATAGATTTCTTGAATGCATTAAGCAGTTAGCATGTAGAACCAACTCTCTCCAAGAGTTCAAGGCTTTATCACGGTTCATGCATTAGAGAATGATATCGATGTGACCAATTAATCACCATCAAAATTGCAATTCTCTTTTTATTTCAGAGTCACACTTAGAAATCTTCACAACCAACATGAAATAACTTGCAATAAATGAAATTTTCAAAGGATCTTATGCTAGTGAACACAATTCAAGAGAAACCACTATCTCTCTTTACTAATTACAAGATCCAACTAAATGATATAACTCAACAAACAAAGAATACTTATCTCTTTAAATATTTTGATGGATGAAAATACTGGACGCAGTAAGATATGCTGCTCTTGCGTACAGATCATCACACAACCTTCATAGCTTGAACACAGGCCCATGGCTTAGAATAGAAATTCCCTAGAATCCTTATGAGGAGAGATCTTATCCACATCCGCAAATAAAGCATGTTGATTAGGTCTGGTAGGGAAATCCTTTGCATAGTGACCAAACATGTCACAATGAAAACATTGGACTTTGGAGAGGTCCCAATTCTTCTTGAATGTAGGAGCACCATCAACTCCTTTATCTCTATTCCTCTTGAAATATCCTTTCTTTCCACCTTTCTCTTTCATCTTCAAGGATTGAGTGGAAAGAACATGAATGTCTTCATTTGTAGAGCTTCAATCAATACCTCTCGCAACCAACCTAGACTCTTCTTGAATACAATTTGCCCTTAAACGATCAAACTTGGGAAGTTTCAATCTTGCACTGATTCCTTGAATGTAAGACTCCCAAGATGAAGGAAGACCATTAAGGGAAACCATGGTCAAATCCTTAGCATCAACAAAATGACCAATAGAAGAGATTTGATCTCTCAATTCGGAAATCATTATGAAGTAAGTGATGACAAATTCTCCTTCCGCCATCTTCACATGATGAAGTTGTTGCTTCAATGCAAGTGCACAGCTTGTGTTGTTGATCTCATACATCTCCTCCAAAGACTTAAACATCTCCCTTTTCATCTTCATCTTAGAGATGATGGGAACAATATGATCCTTCACATAATCAACTAATATCTTCTTTTCCTTAGTATCTTTCTTCTTCCATTGAATCTTCTCTTCCTCATCTGTAGGTTCGGGGACTTTACTCTCCATGAACTCAGCCAATTCATTTTCTTCTAAGGTGAGCATAATTCTGAACGTCCATGATGTGAAATTTGATGCTCCCTCGAGTCTATCCTCAATCTTAAGACCATTCACCATCTTGACGAAGAGATAGAAGTAATCAACAATGAAAAAGAGAATAAGGTGTATCATTTTAATAAGAAATCTGATCATGATCTTTTTCACACCCTCTCTGATACCATGTTAGTTTTATGATCAGATGTAATGCATAGAAAATTAATTCAAAATCAAACACAATAACACATCATATACCCTGGGAAAACCCTCCTCTTGAGGGGAAGAACCCAACAACAAATATCTCTCTATTATATATCAATAATGGAAACAAGTCTCTTTACAATGAGGCCAATCTCAAGGATGATATGAAAAACCTTCACAAGATGCAATGATAACAAGTAATCAACACTTCCTTGTAACTCAAATCTTCCCTTAAGAAATTCGCTATCTGCTCTTGATAATTCACAATCTGCACTTGATTGTTCTGCCCTTGAAGAATTCACACTTAGAAGAGAAGAAATGCTCAAACTTTATTGATGCACAAATGAGTGGAAAGATCTTGTATTTATACAACTTGAAGGAGAGAGGTCACACCTTTTCATGCAAGGTTGGCCATCATAAAAATATAATTTTAATTTAATAAATACAATTTACAAGGAAGGTCGGCCAAGAAGATAATTACAAAGTTGCCATGTGAAGTTCCTATTTACATTGAATAATCACATATAAATAAGGAAGTATGAAGCCTGAAGCTGCAATTACATCAACACATTCTACAAGTGTCTTGTACAATTTCTCCTAATCAGGAAATCTTTATCCTTGGAGTACTTAGCTTGTCTCAGTTAACCTAATAACTTAAGCTGAAAGACCTTACTTGACTCTACCTTCATTTCGATCCTATTAGATATTAACTATTACCATCGTATTCTCCTTATATGGAGATCATACAAAACATACAATTTTCATACTAAATGCATTTTAAATCTTCTCTTAAATTCTTTCACATAGATTCCCTTGAAATTCCTTTTCCCCTACAACTAAATTGCATTCAAGAAATAACTTCCAGACTTTGCACACACAACAAACACAAAGAAATTGAAAATTAATAATCAGATTTAAAATTGAAAGATGATAAAGGTTTCATGCCTGATTATGAGCTTTCTCTCCAATAACATAGTTCTAGTCCTTCTCTCAACAAAAACCCTCAATATTGAATGACTTCTCACTCAAAGACAAACTCTCAAATGATGAATACTCACTCAAAAATGGACTCACAAATGATGAATACTCAGTTGTAATAGAAAAATACTCAGACTGTGATGATAATTTACTGGTAATTTCTTTGTCTTTATCTCTTAGAAAATGAAATATTATTTTAGAAATAAGAAATGGTGAAACAAACTCAGAGTATAATGAAAAATCGGATTTAGAAAAGTGTATTATGAAGAATGTAAAGGTGTATATATATAGAGCCAAAAACCAATGACTTCCACTCTTGCAGGCATGTGGAATGACAAAACTGTGTTTTGAATAATTCAAATGAGATAAGTGGTAGATTTCTATTCCCTTACTCAACATTTCAAGAGGTGATTCGACCTCTAATCTTGCCAGCAGTCCAAAGAAAATTTCAACTTTGCACATGGTTAAAAGAAGAAATTGACATCTACAGGAACTCACCAGAAATGGCGCCAACTATGAAATGATTCATCTTTTTAGGAAATGGTCATGGCTAAACTCAAAACACCTAATCTCTTCACAAGTTGCGTCGCCCCTATTCCTTAGCTGGTTTGATTTCTTCTCCTAGGCGAAGCACTCTTCACATGCACGTGTTCTTCTTCCATCGCCAAATATTTTTCATGGGAAAAGCTCTTTCAATAGTTTGAAGCAAATATTTTTCTCTTTCAAAAGTTAAAACATTTATCTTTCAAATATATCGATTTTCCTTTGTGATAATGATTTAAATTTTTCTAAATGAGAATAGCCCGATTCTCATATATTTGGCTGAAAGATATTTATTAATTTTCCACAGTTTAAATTTAATATTTACTCCAAGTGAAACATAATCCATTGTCCACTTTAAGAGATTTAAAATATTTTTAAACTTTATACATATTTATATATATTATATTATATATATATTAAGTAACTATTAATATATACATATATATATTTTTCTCATTACTCACGTAATATATATATATATATGTGTGTGTGTGTATATATTATTTTACTATAATATATATACATATATTTACACAATATATAATATATAAATATATATATGTACCTATGTAAATTACCAGGCAATAATAACATACTATTATTTATATCCATAGATAATAGGTAGCGTGTGTATGTATATACATGTATATACTTGTATATACCTCTGTGTACACATATGTATATGTATGCCACATCGACACATACATATGAGCATATCCATCTGCCAATCATATGTCTGTATCGATATGTTTATATTTATGGATAATGTATATACTATATACATGTGTACACATACCCACTCAACCTATTCACCTATATCCATTCACATTTTCCACACAATGATCATAATACAGTAAGTCAGATAGACAAATACATATCACTCACAAAGCACAAAGAAGTAAATAAGACTCCTAAAGCCTATGGATGACTTATCAAGACCAACTTAACTGACTTGGTTCCTCCAAACCTATGATGATGTGTGTGTATGCTCAAATAGTTAACCTTACTGGTTAAACGACCAAGCCCCTCTCCCATGTGATATTTCCCCTCCGCCTAGAGGAATGGTTCGTATACCTGCATCCACTAACATAAACTCACGACAATCAAATGTTCACAACAATAGCAACATATATAAACTTCACAAGATAAATCAACATGATTCATTAACCTCCTTATGCATAATTTCACCATGAATAACATCAATTGAAACAACATGAAGAGAGACAATCATTAAATGTACAATACTCATATTGATAACAAGGTGCAACATATCTTATTCATTCATAGAATTGAATTTTACAATCATTTATTCCTTATGCAGTACTAATATCTTAGTAGCTATACAATTGAGGTGTAACAATCTTAGCTCCTGAATCATCTCAAAATTTAACTAATCCACCATCATACTTTTCAATTATTACAAAACTTTGTGTTTAGTCATGTGATTAGAGCAACCACTGTAAAAAAACCTAGTAATTGTTATCTTCTTTAACATGAAAAGAAGAAACCAAAGTACCTTCAACCTTATCCTTCTTCTTTGGAACACTTTCCTTCACACAACTTTCAGAGTTAGCAAAACTAGATTCTTCTTTCATATCCAAGAACAAGCATTCATTATCATCAAAATCTCCATAATAAGATTCATCATCGGAAATACCAACATCTTCTTTGACATAATAAGCTCTTTTAATCATCTTTCATTTATTCTCTTTACTCTTATTGTTCACATCTCTTTTTGGAAATCTAGAAGCATAATGACCTATATCACCAAAGCTAAAACATTTTTAAGGTAGTTTACCTTTGTCCTTACCGGTGCCCTTTTTCATCCTTCTTACAAAGTTAGCTTCCACATCATCAAGATCATCTCCATCTAAATCTTTAATCTTTTCCGACTTTCCAGCCTTAAAAGCAATCTTCACTTTTGTACCATTTTTCAAACCAAGCTTTCTCATTTGAAATGAAGTTAGTGTACCAATCAACTGATCTCTAGAATAAGTATTAAAATTTGAAACTTCCTCAATAGCAAATACCTTTTCACTGTATGAATCAAGAAGAGTTCTGAGAACTTTCTTTACTACCCCAGGTTCTTCAACTTGCGCACCAAGATCTCTCATAGCACTTACTAGTTCATCAACCCTTTGCATTTAGGTTTTAATTGTTTCATCTTCAAACATTCACATAATCTCAAATTGTTCCTTTAGATTCTTCAACTTTTCTTGTTTAATCTTGTCATCTCCTTCATAAATACTTTCAAGCTTATCCCAAAAAATTTTAGTAGTCTTAAGATTCATAACCTTAACCAATTCAAAATTTGAAAGACTATTCACAATGATAAATCTTGCTTTAGCATTTACCTCATGGGCCTTGATCTCATCACTTGTGCTTGGACCATTTTTCAAGTGGAGTCTATGGATTCTTATAAGCTTTTTCAATCTTAAATCCTTGGCACACCAGATATCCTTCCATCTTTGACTTCCAGAATACATAATTTGTTCCATCAAATCTAGGGTAATCAATTTGCTTCGTCATCCCATATCTACCTTAAGCGGTTAAGCTCTAATACCAATTGTTGAATGAACAAAACAACTAAGAGGGGGGTGAATCAGTTGTAGAAAATTAAAACATCAAAAACCTCATAGTAATCAAATCCACATACATTCATTAAATCCTTATTCTGTTAAAGAGATTAAACATGAAATGCAAATAACAAAAACTGAAATAACAACACCATACACAAGAGAACACTAGATTTATGTGGAAAACCCAATGAGGGAAAAACCATGGCGAGGATTAGCTCATAATATAAGTAATAGAAAAACTAGTACAAGGGCTCACTGCCAGAATAGGACACATTGTCCAAAAGGCTCATAGCCAAGGCTCACTGTCACGAAAAGAACACAAGAAGATAGAAGAGAAATGTTACATAGAGAAAAGCTTCTCAATGCAATAAGGAGTCCACCACAATTTCTCCAACACTTTCGTGGCCTTGTATGAAATATTTTGGACACCTTCAACTCACTACCTTTAGGAATTAAAACACTTGAAATTCACACTGGTCTTCTCAAATTCGCATCACATACATCACTCGCATCGATCTCACATTTATCTTCAATCTTTCTTGATTCTCTCTTGCATCTCACAACAACATCACTCTTATTTATATCAACCTCAACCTCAAAAACATTCTCCATGGACGGAAACTATTTGTTATACATATAAATTCAAATTAGGTCGACACCTAAACATTCCCGTGGTGGATAGGAATGAAGGCGACCCATATAAATCCTTAATTAGGACCCAAATAGATCCCAAAAAATCTCAACATGGTTTCAAAAGCCTCGCGTGTAGTGTTAACATAGGGTCAGCCAATACTCGTGCTAAAACACCATAAACATTAAGTACACACTTCCTTAAATCAATATAAAACTTTTGGAAAACAAAGTTCACATGAACACAATCTAGAATAATATTTGAACTACCTAAGATTCATCAAACACTTCATCCAAGCTCGCATCATACAAATAATTTGACTCAAAACAATTGGTAAACATTATTCGTACATTTATGCATGAAACACACATTGTACTATACAAAATCAAGTGAAACCTTGAAATATGAAAGAAAAACAATATAAGAAACTTCCCAAATCCGCACAACCTAAAGCCAAACAATGGAGAAACACGGAGCAAATACATTTCTCCCAGGCTACAAAAAACATCATTGAAATACTAGTTCATGTTGGGAATAGGATGCCACTTAATTGCAATCCTAAACATATTTCATGTATCTCCTAAGTCCTTGGAAAGTGTTCCCCGACAATAGGATTAGAAAGAGATTAAATTCAAATGAAATGAACATGTAAATTGGAATTTGTTATTATTCCTAAATGATAGGAACATGTGGGGACGTCCAAGAAGAGCTCCTACAAAATAAGAGCACATGGGGCACCCACATGGAAGGTGGAACCCACCTTGCTTAAGTTAAAAGTTTGAAGGAAACATAACACTTCAGTAATGCATGTAAAGATCCTACAAATTAGGGATTGATATTTACATGAGTGAAGTTCAGTTCAGTTCAGTTATGGTTCAGTTATCTTCAGTTGCATGCAGTTAGTTTGAGTTGAATGCTAGTTGACTTGAGTTGACTTGAGTTGCATGACTAATGACTTCAACTTCATGAAAGATAATAGGTGGATACATTAAGTTAAGTGGGGATGATCAATCATGCATAATTTTTGTATGAATTGGTGGAGAGATATGTTTTAGTTAACTAAGATTGACTTGGACCCACCTTGGGTGCCCAAGTTAGCATCTTTGAGTTAACACCTTTTGCATGAGAAGATATTTACAAGGCTTAGTTAAGTGGGCTTATTATTGGGCACCGACTTTGAGGTGATGATTGCAAGATATTTTCTTGACCAATGATCAGTTAAGTGTTCAGTTTGGGGTGCCTAAATTGAGGAGACTTTGGTTTTGACTTGATGTTATAGTGTGGAACTCTACTTGCACAATCTAGGCATAGATTTTTGTGAGGAGCTTTATGCTCTTGTATTTGATAACTCTTATGATTTTACATTCTCATTAATTATCTATTTATTAGAGCAATTGCATTAGATTTTATTGTAGGTTAGTAGGTTGAGCTTGTGCATGTGTGAGGGTTTGAAGCATGGCATGTGATGTGTGGATTCATGCTTGGTCACATGGAATGCATAGATAGCTTGTGTTGCAGAAAGTGTATGAGTGTTTTGTGCAGGTTGTGAAGAAGGATTATTGAAGGCAAAGGAAGCATATCAATCAAGGATTGATACAGTGTTATTGTAATCTTGTTCTAAGGTTAAATATAACAAGCACTATTAATTCTAGTGGAGTTTTTTTCCTGAAAGGGTTTCTCCACGTATATGTTATGTCACTTCTATCTTCTTGTCTCATTCTTCTACAATCTTCTGTCTCTTTCTACAATTGATAAAATTGATCTAAATAGATTAATCATACACAAATAATTGTGACAAAGAAAACTTAATTAAATCTACAGTCTCATAGGTTTACAAGTTTTAAGCTACAATTTCACCTTCATTTTCAATGGTTCACACACTGGTGAAAATATCTCGCTCTGTACAACGATCCAAAAACTCAAATTAAATATAGCAACCTATAAAAAACTTGGACAACATACCAAATCCGCACAAGCATATCATCAACACAGAAGAAACACAAAGCACATCTTGGAGCACATTTTGAGCATTTGCACAACACTATTTTTTCTATTTTTCAAATTTTCTCAAAAGCACTTGGAAACCAAGTACCAGAGACATCTTCTCAACTCATTACTTCACTCCAACTCATCTTCAAACACTGCAACAAAGAGATAGCTCCATGTACTCACAACACTTCCTCAATATCTCAACTACACATGCACAATTTGAAACAACTTGTTCTCAATATCCTCGACATCTTCATCATGTGAAAAATTCCTCAGCATATAGTTGACATCAATGACAACATCAGTCAGTAGACTTCCTATTGACATCAATGAAAAAAACTCTATACTTGCAACATAGAGATCAAATCTCTCTTTTTAAATCAAACTTGTAACTCCTATATCGTGTACAAACACCTTCATCATTTTATGTAATTAAGCCTAAATAAATATGTACACAATATTTACATAAATAATATAGCCAGGTATTCTTTATGGTCTCATAAAATCGAAAAGTAAAGAGAAACAATATTTTATTTATCCAAACTTTTATCTCTTAGACCCAACCCCCAACCTCTTCCACTCTCTCACCCCCTTATATCTAATAAAAATATTAATATAATGACCCTCTCAACCCCTAATATCTAGTGATATATTTATCTAATTTTTTCAATATTAAATATGCCATCATGAATTAACATGTGATATTGTGTATCCATTGATATCATTAAGGTCCAAAAATGATAAACAAGGTAAGGAAAAGTGATCCATAAATAAGTTGCTTATGTCACTCTCTACCCTTTAGCAATATTTTTCCAATGTCTACTCAAGTACTTAATCCAATCAACAAATGGATGTATCAATAATTTAACACATGCAAATTATCACTTAGATAAAAATATCTACATTCACAAATATGGATATAAAAAAGAGAAATATGTTCAAATATGGAATTGCTATGAATTACAATGGAGAAAACCCAATTTAGGTAAAAAAATATAGTCTAAGTAGAAAAAATGTCTTGTTATGCCAAGTGAATAGGAGTAGATGCCCAAATTCAACATTGATCCTCTTCTTATTGGTTTCCCATTAATGAATTAAATTATATTAAATTAATGATTATTTAATTAATTACCATTAATTCCCACTTCTTCCCTAAAGTTAATTAATTAAATCGATTTGATTAAACATAAGCTCCAAATTCATCCAACTCAATTAATTGATTAATTTATGATTAATTAATTAATTGAGGATAATTAATCCCATTACCACTTCCTCTAATTTTTAAATTTTACATCATCCTAATCCCCTAACTTTCAATCCTAGTCATTTAATTGTAAAGAAGCTAAGGCAGCGAAACAACTTCCTACACTAATCTTGAGAGGAGAATAATGCAAAACTTTATAGATGTTTTCAACAGTTACAAAAACCTAAACAAAAACAAACATAAATATCATGCATACCATGACACAGTGATTTAAATGGTTTAGAAGTGTTATTAAGTATCAATTTTGGCTTTATTTTAGTGTTTTTAAGGATTTAAGATATGTGCCTACGGGTTAGGCACATCTTGGGATGCAAATCACAACTTATAATTTAATTTTAACTCTTTTTTATTGTCCTTTAATGTTTGTAACAAAATTTGAAGGTTGAGAGATGGAATAGGTGAAGAAAGCATGTAAGAACAATAAAAAGAGTGTAGATTCCTCCATATAAAAGTCCTTGGATGACGGTGGTAATGATTCTTTGATTATTTCAACTAGCTAGCACGATTAGTAATGATGCTTGACATATTGCTTCATGATGGACACATGGAAGCTCTTTGGGAGGAAGTAAGATAAGGTGACATTTACTTTGCAATCCTAAATCATTTGCATGTATGTCCATGTTCCTTGGAAGGTTTTCTTGGACGCTTAGGGATGTGTTGGAGAAAATATTTATCTGTAATTATTTATGACATTTTGTAATTACATTCATACAAGATGTACATAGTCAGTAGTGATGAGGGTAAGTCATTATGGTAGATTATTCTACCTATGCATCCATTTTCGAGATTGGGCCACTTGGATTTACATGTCGATGCATGTTGTTTCATTTTATTTGTATGTCAGTGCATGCTATCCTAAGTGGTGCGCCAGGTTGTGCATGTTATGCATGTCAGACATTGAGAGTAATTGAGCAGTAGGAGTTACCAAAATTTGATTGGTTGTGGGCTAGGAACCCAAGTGAGGTCATGTGATCATTTATTATTGTTTACTAATTTTACATGTTATACATGAATGGGGTGTATGGTTTTGAAATTGGTTTCTTGCCTCCTATTTTGAAATACCATAGTGGTATTTCATCTCTAGCTTTCCTATAAATTGCAGCCCTAGTTAGTAGTTTCATATGTTTATTTGCAGGTTGAAGGAGTAATGAAGTGCTACCAATATAATATCAAAGAGTGGTGTTATGTTGATGCAAAATTCTTTAAAGGATTAATACAAGAATTGGATCTCTTTGGGTGTGGATTTTTTTCCCTCAAAGGTTTCCTCGTGTAAATATTTTGTCACTTGTGTTTATTGCTCTTATTTCTTTTGTTGATGTGTGTAATCACTTTAATGTTATATTGGCTAATCTTATAATTTAAAATTGCATCACATTGTGAAATTTATTAGTAGTAGTTTCACCTTTATTTCCAACATTTGGTATTATAGCTATTGATTCTATAAAGAGAGGGAAATATTTCTCAAAGTGTTGATTTTTTTTGTTGTAGTGGGAGAATTTACATTTTGTGGGTTTTGTAGATCAGTGAAAGAGATTACATACAATGGCCTTTATCTCTTGTCAAGATATTGATAAGCTCAATGGTTTTAGGTATGATATGTGGAAGTTGAAGATGGATGTATTGTATGTTGTGGTTGTGTTTTTGATAGGTGGTTGTCATTGATGTCAACACTATTAACATTAATTCATTTGAAGTTGTATATGTCGAGGATATTGAGAAAATTGTAAAAAATGAGTTGCAGGTTGTTAGTGGTGAAGTGAAGTTCAGTATGTTGGTATGTTATGTACTTTGATAATCATAGGTTGTGGACTAAAGGGTTTGTTGCTGAGTGTATCTAGTTTATCCATGTTGAGTTTCTGATATCTACGTGAAGATTGATCGAGTTATGAAGATTTTCATTCTAACAATTTTTATTCTTCTTCAGTTGGTGTTCCTGATTGAAGATGACGCTATTTGTTGTGAATGCTTCTCTGGTGTTTCGTGATGCTTGTGGATGTCTCTAGATCATGCTCTATCTTTGTTGCATGTTCACATTGATCATTGTGCTCATGGTTGGTGATTTTCTCTTGTGTGGTCATGTTTTTTCTTGTTCTTGGACGACATAGTGTTTGTAGCGTGTTGTGGATCTTCGAGGAGAAATTAATTGAAGTGTTTTCATGTTGGAGATGTTGTTTTGGGTCCTCACTAAGTTGTGGCCGACCTTGGTTGATTCACATTGATAATCTTTAATGTTTTGGGCTGAAAATTTATATTCATTTTATTATTTCTTTATGGCCGACTTGTAGCGATGAAATTTCTTGTTGCGGATATATATATAAGTGATTGTTCATTTCATTTGAAGTATGTTGAATGTGTGTGTGCGCGAATAATGTTCTAAGTCATTTGAAGGTAGAGAAGAATGTGAAGTAGAGTGAAGAAGAGTGGAGAATTGTTCATGTGCTTAATTGGAAATGTAATTAGGCATTACCAGATGTTATTTTCTCAGTTCAAAATCCAGATGGCTGTAATCTAAATCTCTTTGTAAGATAGTGTGTCTTCCTATGTAATTGAGCAATGAGCTCTAGGTAGTGTGCTTGAATGCATGTGCATTCCCCATATTTTATTTTTATTATACTTTTAACAGGGTATAATCTTGTGGACTGATCTCCACCGTGGTTTTTCTCCTAATAGGGTTTCCAAATAAAAAATCTTGGTGTTATGTGTGTTTATGATGTGTTGTTGATTCATGCTTTCATTGATATTAATCAGATATGAGAATAAGATTAATAAGTGGAATACATTTTTAAATTTTTGTGACAGCTGATTCACCCCCCCTCTTAGTTGTCTTGTGTTGCCAACAATTGGTATCAGAGTAGGTTCCTTGGAAGAAGTTTAACAACTTAAGGTGATCTGAGATGGCAAGTTTTAAGAAGGATAGTCTAAGATTTGATGGAAAAAAATATTCTTTGTGGAAGACTCAAATGGTGTGCCATCTGAGATGCATTGGTGAACCCTACTAGAGCATTACAAGTAATATGTATACTATTCCATAGAATGGTCCTACTACTTCTGTTGAGATCAGAGATGTTAAGTACAATATTCGGGCTAAGGAATCTTTGTTGAGTGTTTTGAATGATTCTGAGATGACAAATGTTATGGATCTAAAGACTGCTTATGAGATCTGGAAAAAGTTGGAAACATTGTATGAAGGTGATGCTAATGTGAAGATTGCTAAGTTGCAGAGTTTGAAAGGGAAATATGAAAGGTTGAGAATGGGTGATGATGAGAACATTAATACTTTCATGCAAAGAGCGAATGAACTTGTGTGTGGTATTAGTTGTGCTGGTGGAACGATAGACAAATATGAGATTGTTGCTAAAGTGCTTAGATCCCTACCTAATTCTTATAAATTAAAAGCTAGTGCTATTGAAGAGCTCTGAACTGTAACAAACATAACCAGAGATACATTGGTTGGTAAGCTAACTACTCTTGAGTTGAGCGAATTTGGTGATGCCCTTCCTAAGGTTGAATTTGCATTTAAGGCTACTGCTTTCGGAAGAGATAGACAGAGATATGATCTGGGTGAGAGTTCATCTAGAAAGACATTCAAGTATGAGGATGAAATCAAACAGATTGAAGAAGAAGAAAGAGAGCTAGAAGAGCTAGAAGCACTTATTGTGAAAAGAGTACCGAGAGGAAAAGTTAAGTATGAAGGAAAATTTCCTCTTAAATTTTTTTCTTGCAATAAGATAAGTCATTTTGCATCAAGGTGTCCGAAAAGAGCTGCTAAAACAAGACATAACAAGCCTAGATTTTAGAAGAAGTGTTACTATGCTGTCGATGAAGGGGTGATAGATGATGACTATGATAAAGGAAATAGAAGTGATGATGAATGGGTATTTATTGCTATCAAAGAAAATAATCCTATATCTACTAAATCTGCTGGTTGTACAAATGTGGAGAAAGCCCTAGCTGCTCGAGTGGAAGAGAAAGATGAATGGGTAATTGACAGTGAATGTTCACATCATATGACAGGAGATAAAAGTAAGTTTTTGAGCTTGGAAAAGTATGATGGCGGTGTTGTGAGATTTGGTGACAATACAATTGGTATGATTTATGGAAGAGGTTGCATTTCTCTTAATGGTAAGCATAATACTGATGATGTTCTGAATGTGGAAGGCTTGAAGAATAATCTTTTGAGTTTTGGTAAAATGGTTGATAAGGGATACAATGTTCAGTTCAAGGATGGAAAGTGCAAAATATTGAGTTCCGAAAATGAAATTGTATTAGGTACAAAAGCAAAAGGTAATATCTTTCACTTGAGTGCTTCTAGTAGAAGCTGTTTGATTGCTCAAGTTGATGAAAGTTGGTTATGGCATAGGAGATTGTGTCATGTTAACTTTGATAATATTGTCAAGATAAGTTCCACTAAGGCTGTGAGAGATCTACCCAAGTTGGTGAAACCTACTAATGCAATATGCAAGGAATGTAAGTTGGGAAAGCAAACTAGGATTTCATTTCAGAGTAAAAAGCATTGTTCAAATGAATTTTTAGAGCTTGTGCATACTAATCTGTGTGGTCCCTCTAAGGTTAGAAGTTTACAAGGTTACAGGTATTTCATGTTACTCATTGATGATTATTCTAGAATGGTATGGGTTACTTTCTTAAGGGAGAAATCTGAAGCACTGGAAAAGTTCAAGATCTTTAAATCTATGGTTGAGACAAAGACAAGTTTGAAGATTAAATGTATGAGATCAGATAGAGGTGGTGAATTCACTTCCAGTGAATTTAATTCTTTTATGCAGAACATGGAATAAAGAGAATATTATCTACACTATGGACCCCTAAGCAAAATGGAGTTGTCGAAAGGAAGAACAAAACAATTGAAGATATTGCTAGAACTATGATGCTAGAAGGAAATGTTCCTCATATCTATCAGAGAGAATCCGTGAGTACTACTGTGTACACACTCAACCAGGTACAAATCAAAGGTGATACTGGTAAAACCCCTTTTGAGCTATGGACTGGTCAAAATCCTACTGTTAAATACTTCAAGATATTTGGAAGCAGATGTTATATTAAGAGAGATGAAGACATAGGAAAGTTTGATGCTAGGAGTGATGAAGGTATCTTTCTGGGTTATTCTACTAAAAGCAAGGCCTACTGGTGTTACAATAAAAGAATGAAAAAAATGGTTGAAAGTGCAAATGTTAAGGTTGATGAAGAATTAGGTACACTATCCAGAACTTGTGGATATGATTCTGATGATCTGGATGATAGTACAAACAAAGGAAAGAAAGTTCAAACTACAAATCAAGTGCAAATCAATCCGATAAATCAAGAAAAGCAAGAAGAAGGAGAAACTAGTGAAAGAGCAGAAGAGATATCAGAAGAGCCTGAAGTCTAAGAACATCCTACGAAGACTTCGAGGTATGTAAGACTGAATCGTTTAGAAGATCAAATTATAGGTGATAAGAACAAAGGTGTGCAAACTAGGAGAAAGATTGCAAAAGAGTATTGCTTGATATCAAAGACTGGGCATACTAGTGTGAATGAAGCATGTAAAGATGATTATTGGGTTGAAGCAATGAAAGAAGAGTTAAAATAGATTGAGAAAATTGATACATGGATTCTTGTTCCCAGACCTAAGGATAAGAATGTAATTGGAACCAAATGGGTCTTTAGAAACAAACTGAATGAGCAAGGTGAAGTGGTTAGAAACAAAGCAAGACTGGTATGTAAAGGATATTCACAGATGGAAGGAATTGATTTTGAAGAGACCTTTGCCCCTGTTGCTAGAATTGAAGTTGTAAGATTATTTCTTGCCTATGTTACTCACAAGAACTACAAAGTTTATCAGATGGATGTCAAATCAACTTTTCTAAATGGTGAATTGGAAGAAGAAGTGTATGTTGAGCAACCTAATGGATTCCAGTTGACTGATAAGGAAGATATGGTGTGTCGGTTAAAGAAAGCATTGTATGGACTCAAGCAAGCCCCTAGAGCATGGTATGCAAGATTGGATAAGTATTTGTTGAAGCTTGGATTTAACAAAAGTATTGATGATAGTAATATGTATTTCAAGATTGATCATAATAAAGATTTGATTGTTGAATTCTTTGTTGATGATGGTTTGAGCATGAAGTTTTCTAATGAGATGCAAAATGAATTTGAGATGTCTATGATTGGTGAGATGAAATTCCTTTTGGGATTGCAAATTACTTAGTTAGATAAAGGAATTTTTTATATCTCATTCCGAGTATGTGAAGGAATTGTTGAAGAAGTTTGGTATGGAAGATTCAAAGCCAGTTGGTACACCTATGGTGACCGGATGCAAGCTGACAACAAAAGATGATTCTTCAAAAGAAAATTAGACAAGATACAAATCAATGATTGGTGGATTGTTGTATTTAACTCAAACTAGGCCTGATATCATGAATGTTGTATGTATTGTTGCAAGATTTCAAGCTAATCTGAAGGAATCTCATGTGACTGCTGTGAAGAGAATTTTTAGATACTTGAAGGGAATTGTTGATCTTGGCCTATGGTATCCTAAAGATGATGATCTTACCTTGATTGCCTTTACTGATGTTGATTGGGCAAGAGATGTGAATGATAAAAAAAGTACTAGTGGTGGAGCATTTCTCTTGGGTAAGAAGCTAATTTCATGGTTAAGCAAGAACCAGAAAGCAATTTCCTTGTCTACTATAGAGGCCGAATACATTGTTATTGCTAAAAATCATACTCAAGTCTTGTAGGTGAAATAGATGTTGAAGGATATCAAAGTTGTATATGATGAGCCTATTGCTATATTCTGTGATAACTCAAGTGCTATTAACATTTCTAAGAATCTGGTGCTACATTAAAAAACAAAGCATATATCTATCAAGTTTCACTTTTTGAGGGAGAAGGTAAGTGAAAAGGAAGTCAGATTGGAGTATGTGCCCACTAAGGAGCAGATTGCAGATATCTTTACCAAGCCATTGCCTAAGGATACTTTTGAGTATCTTAGAGGGAAGTTAGGGGTGATTACCCCTCCTAATAATAACTAAGGATGCATTGCTTTGCATCAGTTTGCGCATTTCATAGTCATATTTTGCTTTGGATTGATGTTGTGGTGGCTGCTACTCAAGGGGAGTAGTTAGATGGTTCAAAAATTTAGATATGTGGTTCAGAGCTTAGAGATCTTTGTCATTGATGTCAAAGGGGGAGAAGAGTCATGTGAAAAACTGGGATTATCTGAGGAGAAGAGCCTTGTGGGGAGAAATATTATGTGAAATTATTAAGGAGAAGATGGGTCAGAATCTAAGGGGGAGTAAGTGTCAAGAGTTAGCTGCGTTGATGGTGTTTTTCACATCATGTGTTGCCATCAATTCCAAAGGGGGAGATTCTTGAATGTTGTGGTTGTATTTCCGATTTTTTTTTTTTTTCATTGATGTCAACACTATTAGCATTAATTCATTTGAAGTTGTATATGTTGAGGATATTGAGAAAATTGTAATAAATGAGTTGTAGGTTGTCAATGGTGAAGTGAAGTTCAGTATGTCGGTATGTTATGTACTTTGATAATCAGAGGTTGTGGACTAAAGGGTTTGTTGTTGAGTGTATCTAGTTTATCCATGTCGAGTTTCAAAGATCCGTGTGAAGATTTGATCGAGTTATGAAGATTTTAATTCTAACAATTTTTTTGTTTCTTCAATTGGTGTTCCTGATTGAAGATGATGTTATTTCAGTTAGTGCAGTTGTTGCGGATGCTTCTCTAGTGATTTGTGATGCTTGTGGATGTCTCTAGATCATGCTCTATCTTTTTTGCACATCTGTATTGATCGTTATGCTTGTGGTTGGCGATTTTCTCTTGCATGGTCATGTTTTTTGTTGTTCTTGGCCGACATAGTGTTTGTAGCGTGTTGTGGATCTTCGAGGAGAAATTAATTGAAGTGTTTTCATGTTGGAGATGTTGTTTTGGGTCCTCACTAAGTTGTGGCTAACCTTGGTTGATTCGCATTGATGATCTTTAATGTTTTGGGCTGACAGTTTATATTCATTTTATTATTTCTTTATGGCCAACTTGTAGCAATGAAATTTCTTGTTGCGAATACATATAAGTGATTGTTCATTTCATTTGAAGTATTCTGAATGTGTGTGTGTGTGTGAATGATGTTCTAAATCATTTGAAGGTAGAGAAAAATATGAAGAAGAGTGAAGAGTGGAGAAGTGTTCACGTGCTTAATTGGAACTGTAATCAGGCATTAACAAATGCTATTTTCTCAGTTCAAAATCTAGATGGCTGTAATCCGAATCTCTTTGTAAGATAGTGTGTCTTCCTATGTAATTGAGCAGTGAGCTCCAGGTAGTGTGCCTTAATGCATGTGCATTCCCCATATTTCATTTTCATTATACTTTTAACAGGGTATAATCTTGTGGAATGACCTCCACCGTGGTTTTTCCCCTAACAGGGTTTCCACGTAAAAAATCTTGGTATTATGTGTGTTTCTGATGTGTTGTTGATTCATGCTTTCATTGATATTAATCAGATCTAAGAATAAGATTAATAAGTGGAATAAGTTTTTGAATTTCTATGAAAACTGATTCACCCCCTTGTCAGTTGTCTGCCCTTGTGTTGCCAACAGGATGATCTCCCAAAAGAAAGAGATTAGTGGTCACTAGTTTCATATAAGAAACGAAGCCATCTAATATGTCTAATGAAGATTGGAAGTTGGATAAGAAGACATGATGAACCATTTAGTTATTTCTTGTAGATTTTGATCTCTTGAATATTTAAGAATAGACTACCACATACAAATTACAGAAGAGGAAAGCTAATAGGTATTAGACTAAAAGTTTTTCTAATAATTTATATCTCAAAATATTTTTATATTCTTTAAAAATGAAGGATGATAATTCTATTGAAGATTGTATGAATTAATTTTATTTTATTTTAAGTCAGCTTGTATTAGCATATGCTAATATAGAAAAATAAGATACATGCATCTTTTTGCTTTGTTCTTTACCCGAATCTTGGGAAATTTAATCGTTACCATTAGTGGTAGTGGTACAACTCTAAAGATGGATAATCTCATTGATACTCTTCTCTCAAAATAAATGATAATAAAATCCATGAATGTTGGCTTCCAAGATTCTTTGCATGTACAAGGAAGGTGTAAAGAGAAAGGAGGGCCTAAAGGAGACAAGAAGAATGACATATTTAAGTCAAAAAGATGCTCGAAAACCCTAGGGAAGAGCAAAGT
The DNA here is from genome assembly GCA_007258455.2 of Sequoia sempervirens. Lineage (NCBI taxonomy): Eukaryota > Viridiplantae > Streptophyta > Pinopsida > Cupressales > Cupressaceae > Sequoia > Sequoia sempervirens. The sequence goes on from VDFB02263708.1 coordinate 46,651, forward strand.
AAAGTTTTGGAACAATGGTAAAAGAGGACATGTTAAGAAGGAATATAAGAACAAGAAAATGAATGTAGATTCTTCCATAGAAAATTCATTAGATGAGGTTGATAATGATGCTTTGATTATTTCAGCTACCACTATTAGTAATGATGTTCGGTTTATTGATTCAGGTTACTCCTACCATATGAATCCTCACAAGGAGTGGTTTTATACATACTCAACTCATGATGGAGGATAATTTTTCCTTGGTGATAAAAATACAGAGAAATTTTTTTGGTAAGGGAAAGGTAAAGTGATGAAAGAGTTAAAAATATTGATGTTTTGCATATTCTAGGACTTGCGAGAAGCTAACTTTTTTTTATCAAAGTTGATTGATTCTAGAATGCATGTGACATTTAAGAAGTCCATTTGTAGGTTGGTAAGAGGGAAATTGGTGGCTACTAAAGGATATCATATTGGGACTTTGTTTAGGCTTGATGCCTCCACTTTTTGTAATTCTGTCAATGTGACTGAAACTAAAAATGTATGTATATTGTGACACCATATATTAGGTCACATAAGTGAAAAATTTCTTAGGACCATTCTTAATAAAATGTTGGATGACAATCTTTTTGACTATTCTATTAGTAAAAATGATTTTTGTGAGCATTGTTTTTTTGGAAAATAAAATAGATCATATTTTCATGTTGGAACTTATAAAGCTAAGAGATTACTAGACATTCATTCCGATGTATTTGGACTGATGGATGTTGAATCTATTTAAAAATGTTGATATTATGTTACATTTATTGATGATGTCTCTAGATATGCTTGGATTTAGTTTATGCATGTGAAAGCTAAGGTTTTCTCTAAGTTTAAGGAATTTAAATCCTTAGTTGAAAAGTAAATAGTATAAGATAAGGGTGTTGAGATCTAACAATGGTGGTGAATATTGTTTCAAGGAATTTGATGATTTATGTAAGCATTCACATATTGTTTAGTATAAGACTACACCCTATAATCCACAATAAAATTGTGTAATAGAAAGAATGAACCAAACCCTAATGGAAAGAGCTAGAAGTATATTAAACGGTTCTAAGCTTAATTGATTCTTTTGGGAAAAAGTTGTAAGTACAAATTTTTAATCAATTAATATATCTCCTTTTTAGATCTTGTTGATAAAACTCCTTATAAAGTGTGGGTAGGTAGAAATTCTTCTATTTGTTCCTCAAGAAAAGTGATCTAAATTGAATTTAAAAGATCATAAATGAATCTTTGCTGGTTATGACATGAGAATGTAAAATATTATAATTTTTTCAGTCACCTAACTTGAAAAATGATTTATTCAAGAGATATAATTTTTAGGGAGTTAGAGCTTATTAAGATGAATAAAAACTGAAGGATAAATAAAATACTAAGACACTACACTTTGAGACAAAGATAGAGAAGCAATAAGGTGCACATGTGGAAGACTAATTAGATGGATTAGAGGATGGAGAAGAAGAAGAGGGTGTTAAAATTGTGAAAGAAGCACAAAACCACGACCCACAAGATCAAACAACAAACAAATACACCTTCCACGCAAGAGATTTGCATACGATATATGCAATATTCCTCAACAAGAAAAAAGATACAAAAGTAAGAGACTCTCAAGAAGATATGAAAGCTCAAGATAATTACAATGAGGGTTGAGTGCTTATAAGAGAAAAACCATAAATGAGAAATGGATCAGATCATGACAAGTGTCAACATCAATTGAGATGAGACATAATGATCTAATATTAGCTTAACTAATAAAGCATTAAAAAAATCCTAAGTTTAGCTTAAGTGCATGAGAATAAATTAGACTAATAATCAATTAAATATTAATTAATTATTAGCTAATACATGATAACTCTAACAGAGGGTTCAAAGAGTTCAAAAAATGTGTAAGATGAATATACAAAGGAACAAGAAGAGCCCATTACTCCTACCTTGAGAAGATCCATAAGAAAAATAATCTAGTTGACAAGTATATCCCACTAGATTTCTATTATGTATTTGATTTGTTAAGTACCAATGATGAAATTAGATCTTACGAGTAGTCTCTCTCTTTGGATGATAGTGAATCTTAAATGTAGGCCATGTAGGAGGAGATTATGGCCTTAGACAGTTGTGACATGTCAAATCTTGCTATTTTTCCCAAAGAAAAAATCCCATTAGTTGCAAGTTGGTATTTAAAAATAAATTTGGTGTAGACAGTTGATTAGAGGGCTACAAAGCTAAACTAGTGGCCGAGGGATACTCCCAGAGAGAGGGAGTTGATTTTGGTGAAAATTTCTCTCATGTTTCCCAATTATCTTTTATTAGATTCCTTTTATCTATTTTTGCTACTTGTGATTTTGAAATTGAGTAAATGGATGTTAAAACTAGTCTCTTGCATGAGGATCTTGAGGAGGAGTTTTATATGCAACAAAATGATGGTTATGTTGTGAAAGGAAAAATAACACTTAGTTTGCAAGTTAAAATGGTCACTATATGGTCTGAAATAGTCACCTAATATGTGGTACTATAATTTTGATGACTTTGCATTAAATTTGGGTTTTATTAGGAGTAAGGAGGATCATTGTGTTTATATTAAGATTATTGATAATCAAATATTGATTATTGTCTTATATTTTTATGACATGTTGTTTATGGGTAACAACAAGGTGGTGATTAGGGAGCTCGAGACTCACCTTTTTGGTATATTTGATATGAAGGAATTAGAGGTTGCTTAATATATTCTTGGTACAAAGATCTATAGGGATCGAGTACACATATATCTTTGGTTAAGTTAGAGTAAGTATATGGATACTATTTTTCCAAGGTTTGATATGCATGATTGGAAGTTAGTATGTATTCCATTTTTAGTTGGTATTGTTGGTGTTTTAATTTTCCCAACTAGAATCTCACAACAATCTACAAGATAGCTACTTCATGATAACTCTGTACTTTAGGCTCTACAAGACCTAGGAGGGTGATCCTTACAATACTCACTTGGATTTAATAGTGATCAGGTGGATATAGAAGATCCATAATTATATAAAATTTTGTTAGCAAACAAATGTGTTCTATTAAATGGAATCAAAAATTAAAAATATACATAGGAACTAGCTAGATTCTTGAGATTTTATGAATGTATTTTCTCAGAGAACATGCGAAGTAAGATTAGTGAAATAAGTCATTGCTTTAAAAGAGGTATTTAATTTTTTTTTCAATTTAGATTTGTCTAGGGAATTGTATCACAAACAAATGCTAGAGATTGGTGTCTTAACCTAGGGCATAGAGAAAAAGATGAATATAATTGAAGCTCATATAACATTATTTTACCTTAACATCACAAAGCTATGTAATAATGCATTACACTAGTACTCTTTAGAATTTCAAACCAATTCTACTTACAACTCCTTGTAAATATTCATCATTCAATATATTCCTTAAATCATTTAATTCATTACTTTAATGAAAGCTAGAAGAAAAGCATTCACACATAAAAGGTTGTGGAGATGAACAAATTGATCCTTGATCAAATTTTATTCATAAATGCAACAACATATAGGAGACAATTTGCCTAAAAATATACCACTAAATTCTCATTAATTGATGCTAGTATTGTTATACAACATTTGTAGACTACAAACATTCCTATTCAAACAATGGCATAGAATCAACACGCAGACTCTATTACAAAATGCTTTGTAGTACAAAAATTCTCCAAGATCTCACACAAATGGCCCCGAATTCCCTTTTATAGAAACAAGGGAGCAAAACAAGCCTCAAGCCAAATTACAAGTCACTTTTTCATTTGAAAAACATTTACATAACAAGATACAAGTACAATTTCTTCATGTGGGAACTTCCCATATAGGACAAAAGTTTTTTTTATGCAGCTGTAGAAGATCCTTCAGCTCTCCAAAAAGTGTTTGATTGCAAAAAGTGGTGGTACACACACAATATTCCTTTATCTTCAATCTCGTTATCTTTCAAAAACTTGAGAACAAAAAACAATACAAAAAATGACAAAAGAGGTAGGTCCCACCTCAGGATTGAAAGAAAACAAGTGAAAATAACTTAAAAGAAGCTTATTTTGTGTACTTCTCAAGCCATGAGTTATATTCCTCTTCAGTAAGCCAACTAAAAGCAAGCAGCTTATGTACTTTGGTGTTGTGTGCATGATATCTTGTATCAATAATAGCTCAAGCTCCTTAATAAATGTATCTAAGTGTATCTCCAACTTAAATAAACCATCAATTGAATTATTTAATCTTGCTAACTCAAGCTTCCCTTCTTTGTAAATATATGTAGACATTGAAGGCACAACACCTCCAAATTCATCTTTCCAATCAGCCAGAGATTTTAATTCACTAGTATCACTCAAGATTTTAGGAATCACTCCTTCCTCCATATCTTGAAACATTTTTTTTTTCCTTTAAATGGGTGTCTAATTTAGTCTCAAAGGTAGATATTTCCCCTGATAGCTCAATCATTTAAAGGATTTGAGCCAAGTTGGTTGGGGCTTCAAGATCTGTATCTATAGCCTTTATCATTTCCTTTATGGCACTTTCTCTCATGCTCCACTTGCTCAAAACATTTTGAAAGATTTCTTTAATCTCTTGGTGCTTCTTGTAAGCCTCATATATACCTTTGAATGTACCCCAAGCACCTTCTAGTTTATGCAAAACACAAGCAATTATATGACCTAAAATATCATCAATAAAATCTACCATTACCTTACTTGCTTCCTCCTTTGTTTTCATCTCATTTTCCTTGACCTGCCTCACCTCATCTTTTAACTTTTGTATTCTTAGAGAAAGAGGTTCCCTATATTGTACTAATAATTATTCAGAGGTATATGGTGGAGGTGCCTTTATCTAAGGTACAACAAGTTTGGGCGGTGGTATTCTAGTAACTAGTTTTTTATACTCTTCCTGTAACTTATTGAACTTTTCCAACAATGCATTATACCACCCTTGGTTGTATCAAAACTCAACATAGCAGTATGGATAACCAACTTTGTAGCCTGTGTGGGGGTGATTTCATATGCTCTTTTAACAATTGTCTCTCCAGTAAGCTCTCCAACTGATCTAATCACTCTTGGATTTCCTATGTTGGGATCCATTGACCAAATAGCCAATGTATAAATGCCTCAGGGCCATTCCTTATGGTATCAATAGCAATTGCAGATGTCAAATCCCAACATGGCAATAAAATAATCCCACTTTCCTTCACCAATTTCCTTCCTTCAATAGGCAAGATGCTGGAAATTTCATTGTCAATTTGTGATGACACTTGTTTTTCAATCTCCTCATGTTGGGAAGGGTCTGCATCCCTTTTTTCCTTCTCAATTATTTCCTTGTAACTCCCACCTATGACCTGAATAACAAATTCTCTAAATTCCTTTTTTTTAATAAAAAAGACTCATCATTCGTAAATTCTTCACAAGCCTTGTGCCTTATGTCCTCAAGTGGATGCTCTTCATCATATACATATGTAATCATTCTTTCTTCAGGCACAAATTCATAAATCTCATCTCCAACTTCAGGAGAAGGGAATCTTTGATGGACTTCCTCATCTTTAGGGACATGCTCTACAAATTGTTCTTCCATAGTATTTCCATCCCCAGTCTCCTCAAAGTATTCAACAAGTGGATTTACCATTGGTCGATCATCTATCTGCATAGGTTGAATGGATAAAGCAGGAGAAGATGATTATGTTAGCATAATTCATAGTCTTTCCATCTCTTATTTTTTCTTCTTTGTTGCTTCTTCTGATAGAACAATCATGTTCATGAAGCTTCCCTCAGCATAAGAAGCCAACATCTTTTTTGACTTTTCCAACATGTTAGTATATTGGGAGAAAGGGCTCACATAATTTGGATTCACCTTGCACCTCTTTTCTTTTACTTCATTAATATGGAGCCAAGCTTGCTTTCTCCTTTTCACTTCTTCATCAGTAGACAAATTTCTTACAACATCCTCAAAGAAAAGGACCTGCTGCTTATAACCTGATCTTCCCCTTTTTCTTCTCATCATCAATGAGACCCTCAGGATCACAATTCCTAACAAGTTGAACTTTCATGTAGAGATTCTTCAACATAGTATAAAAATTATCCAACCCCTCTTTAGATGTGATAATAAAATGCAAAAATCTGAACTGCCCAAGGACAAATGATCCCTTCTTGACAAATCTAAAATTTTCTTTATCCGTGTTACCCATTTTTCACATGATTTCCATGAAAGAAAGCCTATCAAACACATAAAAAGGTTAGTATGGCTGCATAGATGTGCCATAAAATTTGTATACTGTTGAGTTGTTGTGTAAGTACCAATCACCCCAATTATGCTTTATAGTGGGAGTTTGGATCAAACTGCAGGGGTCTTAAGGTCATTTTAATATTCATAGATATTCTCTTAGTAGGCTTGCAGCCTAGATTTCCCAAAATATCTAGAACCAACTCATTTTAAAAGTACAAAATTTGATTCGCTATAGTTTTGATCGCAAATGTGGGTCCACATTTGCACATGAAATTTTCTGTCATTTTCACCTTTAGTTCTTAATTCCATAAAATTCTTCCATTCCTTTTCTCCACTCCATAAAATCATGTGCATCAATAATGAATAATGTCTAAAAAATAAGGGAGCATTAGGTTCCCTCAAATCGGCTAACTACTTGTGGATAACCTCTGTAATGTATGTAGCAAAGTCAAAAGACTTGTTAACATCCTTTTGTTGAATATGCAAAGCCAACATGATCAGATGAATTGGAATTCTCGAATCATAGTTTTTCCCCAATACCCAACATAATCCATTATACGTATCTTTGAAATAATCTTCAAACTCATCACAGCTAAAGGGCTTAACTTCCTTGGGAGTAAATTTCACCCTGTTCATCCTAGTATCCCTTCTTCTACGTTTGGGTAACCTGTGATTTTTGTAGTACTTATCTTTTTCATACTACTTTTAGAGAGAACTCAAATTGATTGAAACAATAGCAAAGGGTTTCAAACCAAAATTTCTTACAATCTACTACCTAGAAATATCAAGAAAGGGTGTGCCCTTCTTACTCTTAATTATCTTCGCATCAGGGTCATAGCATTCTACTAGTGCCTTTATCAAATCAACATCCACAAACACATTCAACACAATAAGCTTACCCAAATATGATGTCCACAAGTTGTGGGTTGGATGAGCCATGTTTTCCCTTTTGAAAGCATAATCAAATAACCTCCAACCACTTTGAGGAACTGTGACATCCCCAATTTCTCGAGTAGCATCCTACGAATAATTGCTCAAAATTCCTTCACTAGAGGCATGTTTTCCTCTTTTTCTTTGTCTTGGGAAATTGTATCATGAGGTCATCCTCCACGAATCTGGCTAAGTCCCTCTTGCCCGTAGACTTAGGTTTAGCCTTAGATGTTTCACTGATTTCACTCATTTTCAAAAATTCTAAACAAATTAGGGTTTTTTAAAATAACAATTGAAACACTTCTAGGTTTTTACAAGAGCAATTCACAACTCTCTAGGGTTTTTAATAATTCAACAACAAACTAGAGTTTTAGAATTCTAACTTAATATTTATAGGGTTTTATAAATGTAAACTAAAAAACCTAGGGTTCTGTAATTTCTTTTAGCAATTCATACGAGAACCCTAACCCCAATTACTTCACAAAAACCCTTTCAACCATTTGTTTTTGTAATTCAGATGAATCTTTTCTCAAAAGGATAGAAAATTTGAACTTACCCAAAAACCCTAGTTATTTTATTTTCTCAAACTTATTTTTTGCTCACTCCCCTTGCTAAATATCTTGAATGCAATGGTGAAAATGATAGAAAGAAAGATAATTCACTTTTTTATTTGCTCATGAACGACGCAGATACACCATTAATGCTTGTTGATATCTCACACATATGAAACAATTCATTCATCGACTATTCATTCACTTTTGAATTCAAACCATCAATCAATTTTTTTTAAAACAATATCGACGGTCATCACAACTCTCTATTGCATCGGATTTACCTTTTGAAATGGCGTTTGTGAAACCATGATGTGAACAAACCCTGCACTTTAACATGGGAGTGCCATGCATCGTTGAATGCTTTTAAAATTTATCGTCAACCTTTTATGCATTGAGGAACAAAATCACGATACATTGCATCATTGCGATGCAATCATCTTGCACAACATCATCCTCATATCTCCCCTTTATGCCTCAACGCATAACATATTTAGCCTTTTCACTTTATGAAATGAAACTATGATACAAAGAGTCTCTGCACAACGAGTTGAAGAGATGGTCCACCTAGCAGAGAATATTCCTTCCTTAACAACCCTTTCATATGTCTTAATAATCACACATCCCATTTCATTTTTCCACCCTTCACTGTGAAATTACGATGTGAAGAAGTCATGCGCTGCATGGAGATGCAACCACATGTTCACATCTTGAGCACTTAGTGTATAACACTTTTTCCCTTAGCTGCTGAGAAATACAAACTGTGATGAACTAAACTCTTGCGATGCACCAGTTTGATGAAAGTTGTCCACAAAATATACCCTCAGATATGCTTCCTTCCTTTCCGTCACATTGCTCATCGTGTTTTGCCTATTGAACCATCAAAACAAAACTGTGATTCATTAAGCACCTGCGATGAACTCTGATGACACCACGTGTCACTATCCCGACCGTCTTCACACAACATATTTTCTCAATGTGCACTCATCTTTGAAATTATGATACAAAGGAGTATTGTGATGAAATAATAAGGTGGCACCTTCCCATCAGTTTAGAAGCGTACAAGCCATTGCATAGTGTCATAAGGAAATGAACTGTGGGGATGCAAACTGCGATGTTAAGGAATTCTACAATGAAAGGACAAAGTGGAACACAACCTAAGCAAAGCGAGGCTGGGAAACTTAAGTGAAGGAATTAAGAACATACACATTAAGATGTTTTAAAAGGGGGACCTTGCTTAGGCAAGGTTGAGGAACATGACTTTAAATAAGGCAACAAGATACTTAAGACTTTGCAAGAAATATTTTGGTGACATGAATATTTATCTCAAGGATTTTATAGGAAATATTTGACTCATCAAGGAAGTGTTTAAAAAGACTAAGACTTGCAGGGCTAAGGTGGACCCACTTGCTACTCAATGTGCAAATTGATGGGAAAGTGGTTAGATAAGGTCACATATGGAAATGACATCACTAAGAGAGAGAAGCGACTGGAAAATAAAAAAATAGTGTAACACTCAATTTTATCTACAGTAAATAAGAATGGTAACTAACTACCAGATTCAATTGAAGTGTAACTAACTAATTTTCTTACTAGAGTTTCCTTTGCAAAAATGAATAGAAAAGATAAACAATCAAATCAATAACTACTTAAACAATTCATCAACTAACTTCTAGTTTTTCAATTTCTGCTAAAAAAAAACAATTAACAGTCTATATAATAGAAAACCATAGTTGGTTAATAACTAATTTTTCCATTACTTTTGAATTGAAAAGAACATTTATTACAACTATGGAATAAACATGTTAAAGTAAATATAACTGAAATTAAGAGAGAGAAAGAGTTACAAGAAAGTATAGTCTAAAGGATTTCTGCTAGAATGCTTGAGCAAGACTTTGTCTTCAAGGGAAAAATAAATATCATCAAGGGCTTTTCCGCCCAACCAAAGACCTACTGGTCTCCCATGTTTCTTCAATTGAATAAACCCAACCCTTCACGAGGGCAGTCAACAAAGGATCACATAAATACCATCATGCCATCTAAGCCTAGTGTCAAGAACCTATACTACCTTAGTCGATCCTTCACTATAGGGTACTCCTAACTAGAAAGACCATTCTGACCAAAGGTATATCTGGTTCTTGATAGTTGAAAAATGCTTAATCTAAGCATCATAACCTTGGCAAAGGATTTATCAATAATGAGCACGTATCTCATGCAGTCAACACTCTCACCCTTGCTTGACATTTAAATGTTAACCCATTGAGCATATATTATCAGAGACCCAACTCTTAATTCATTCTTTAAAATCAGAGGTAGATACTTAATTTGACTTGCAGAGAAGAGAATGAGTTCATAGGATTCAACACAAAAATTTAGTGTTTAAAAAACTAAGGTATCAACTTGTTCCATTCTATCAAGAGTAGTAAAAGATAACATTTCAGCAGTAATGGGAAGTTTACAATAGTTGCAAAAGCTCAATTTAGTTTAAACGGAAAAAGAATATAATAAACTGACCAAGCTTGGGTAAAGGAACAAAGCATGAAGACGACTTTAGTTTAAGCAAGGACAAAATAAATTCACAGGCATTTCAAGAGCAAAAGAAAGAAGTAACCCTGCCCGACGGTAAAAGATATTGCACTAAAATTCCAATTTATAGTTCTCTAGATTAGTGGTAAACAAGATGAGTTTTGACATTCACATTCCACTTCCATGAATGATTAAAGAGACAAATAAATTATGCATGAATAAGAGTAATCAAGACTAAAACAAACATGTCTGGCAAGTCGTCTGAAACTTGACTATAAACTTGATGTCTTCCTCTAACGATCCTGCTATCAATTATAGGATAATGGTCTACCTCGCTGTCTAGATGAATGTTGTGCTAGAGAACTTCACACGATTATAGAATGCTTTTGTTGTCCTAGGAGACAAAATGAGGAGCCGATAGAATGATGTTCGACTCAAGAAACAAGAGAGTATGCTAAAGGGAAAGATAATGTGAGCTATTCACAGTCAGCGCCAAATAGAGAGAGAGTAATGAGTGAAGCCCCAAGCAAAATAAGAATGTCGATCCACAGAAAATGGAAAGAGTCATGGGTGATTGCAGAATGAGAAGATAGCTCAAGTCCAAGCGAACGAGGAAGAAAAGAGAGAGTGAAAGAATGCTAAATGATAAGAGAAACATACACAAATCTACTCGAGCCAAGATTTCCAGTGCGTGCGACTGCATGTATGCTTTTTGGACGTTTCAACATGAGTGGAGGCAAGGTGGTGGGAGTTACCACCTCCCATCTTCACCGACGCCCAGATAATTTTATTATTTTCACCTTAATATTTATCCATCAACTACGGTGTTGCCTTTATTTTTAACTTAAATATTTTATATTAATAACTCCCAAGGTGCACATAAGATTAATTATAAGACCTGTAAAGAAATACGATGATGCACAATTTAAATTGACCCGCTTTGATAATTATTTAATTGAGATATTCAACCAAGGTTATGACTTCAATATAGCTATCTTACACCAACTCGCAGCTAGATGATAATTTTGATCCTTTATTAACTACAACCTCTCCTTGATGATATTTCCAAGGTTTCCTTTGAGGTGTTGGCAATCCTACAATTACTTGACAAAGAATTAGGGTTAGACCGTTCTCAACATATATATATATATATTAAATAGAAATTCATCAACACATTCATTTTTCACATATATAAGAAAATCATTCATATTTGCAGTTACAACATATAAATTAAAAATTCTTTTCCCAATTTCACATTCTCATGAAAAACAATTAATCACAACTAACATAATGACCATAATTTCATTGCCATAATCTTGTTCAAGACAAAAGGGATGTAACAAATAGATTGTGTAAAGATCATTGCATGATTGATACATTTAAAGAATATGTTAGAATCAACTCAAAAATTGCTCCATGTATGCCAAATGGGATGGACATGATGATGACCCAAGTTGGGATCATAAAGACCCAATTTATTACACATGTAAAACCACACCTCTTATTCGCTAGCTATCCAACAAAAAGGAAAAGTCTCATCCTTGCCATAAGCTATCTCCACCATATTAAAGTATCCAAATAAGACCCAAGTGGCAACTGACATTGAGTACACAAGCCATTGCCACAAAAGAAATCACTCAACATCATTGAAAGCATTAACATTAATGATCCTAAAGGAATGATTATCGACATTAAGGAGGATCCATATTAGAAAATGAGTCATATTGGACCCGTGATCAACAACAAAATAATGCCGTTGTGGAGAGAGAAAGGTAATAACCTTTCCATGACCATCATCATGATTGGTGCAAAACATCATACCAACTAGCCAAATAAAACATGCTGCAAAATGCATGAAACTAGATATCTTAACTTCTTGCAAACACAAAATCTAAACTAGAATGTTTTTTACGAAGATCACATTCATGAATGAGAGTCAAGCATATCATTACTATTTGACTCCTCATGTGGAGAAGCAATTCTACAAGAACTTCAGCGAGAAAGAGCCCAACTAAATGTTGGGAAAAAAATCTCCATTTCTCAGCAACATATTCACCTTCTTTTAGGTTCCTAGGAAGGCTATGTGACCATCACAAGTGCTTAGGTGATGAGGGAAAATGAAATGACATACCCGATCTTGAAGAAGGCATTGATGTTGGCTGTGAAGAAAGCACTGATGTTAGTCGTGGCATCTAAGAAAATCTTGGTCTGGAAGGAACATCGCCTGTGGGCTTAAGAACTACTTTCCCCTTCTAAAACGGGTTTGAAACACCAACTGACTACTCTTTAGTTACCAGTGAATCCTCTTTTTAACTTGAGCCCCACTAGAACTGACATTTTACCTTTTGGTGTGAAATAGTATCCATTGTTCATCAATTTTAGTGGTAGCATCTGAAGGATAAGAGGCCTCATCTACCCAAGGAGGAGACTTAGATTTGAGGGTGGCCAAAGGAAACCCTTAATTTTATGCTCAGAAGATTGGCATCAAAAGCACGTGTTGTACAAATTAAAAGGTAAAGTACCCTTTGGGTATGATGGATATTTCCTATTTGAATTTCTATCGACTCTCTCAAGTCTTTAGACAAATCAATTTCAACACAGACCCATTTCTAAGGCCGTGCTTGGTAGAAATGGTTAGGTTTAATGCAAATAAATTTCTTGAAAGAAGAAGCAATAGAGTGTAAAAAGTTCCAACAAGGCAAGGGAAGGCATGGAAATTCAATCCATATAGGCACACAAAGTTTTTTGTAATATGAGATTGCCAAGTCCCATGTACATGGTTGAAAAACCAACAGGGAAGAACAAACAAACCAAGGACAATGCTTAAGGACAACATAAACATGATTAATTTCATAAAACTAAAAAAATAAGAAACCCCTTTGTGAGGTTTTGAATGACATCACTCCGGATCCCATGTGGAACCCAAGTTTTGTTAACCCATCCTCTTAGCATGCTTTCAGGGGAAACCACCATACAAAGTAACCTATAAGAGTATATTTCTTTAACCATTGACACACATTATTAAATTCAAGGATGGACAAAACCATATCCACAGGGGTTTTATAGGTCATAATTCATAGAATACTTTTAGTACAAACTTCTTGAGTTGTTTGTTCAAGGGAGCCATTATGTAGAGTTGCCAAACTATTAACACTAATATGAACTATTGGGTTGGAGTCGATTGAGGCCATATAAAAGAACATGTCCTAAAAAATCCACAATAAATGCAAAAGGACGTGAAAAATCTTGTGCATATAGCACAATATGACATAAGGGAGGCCAACTTACTTTGAGAAATCAAAACTCTAGCAGAGCTCACCACATCCTCTCCACTATCTTTATGACATGCAAATCATTTTTTACAAACATATAATTAAATATATTTAGGGCATAATTATATTTAGTGTAGGTCTTTTAAAAATAAAATAAAATAGAAAAGTCAACATTACAATTCTATAGAATAGAATTTCATTGAAGACATAATTAATTTTCATATTAATTTACTCTCCACCTCACAATACAAAAAGACTATTATGATGACATAATAATTTTTTTTTTTTAGACTGCAGGAATCGGGTAGCACGACCCCCTATAAACTGCAGTGCGCCTGGTAAACTTTTTAACGTGACCGGCGGCGCTAGCGCGACACGCCCTCCGGTACCACGGGACGGGGGAGACTAGAACTCGTGACCAGCAGAGCCGCAACGGAATTACTTAGCCAACCGAGCTAGGGCCCCCGCCCATGATGACATAATAATTCAATGTCATTCAAACAACAACAAAATATTAAAATAATTTGAATAAAATTTATATTATTGATATAATAAAAATTTTATCAAAAAAATTAATACATATTAAAAAATTTAAATAATAATTTATTTGTACCGAACTATTTTCAACATAAATCATATGAACATTCCTAAATGAATGAATGAAAGATTTTAATGACGTCCGCGAGACCAAACAGTCTATGGGACCGAGACAAAACAGGCCTAATTTGTCTTCATACTCTTTTCCAAGTCAGATCTCTTGCTATTAAGTTTGACTAGAAGACTAGCCGTCTGATTAATCTTATCTTCCTCAAATAGTTGGTACATATTGTCCACTTTCAAACTAATGAATTCCTTCCTAAAATTTTGATTGTATTGTAGGAGAAAAATACGGCCATCAAATTTACGCCAGTAGGGATCCCTACCACGAACCGCTTATTCTGAAATGGATTCCTACGTATAATTCAAGAATCGACCATCCACACCTCGTATGTATTGCGCAAATAACGCCCCTTCAAATCCGATTGATACCACGTGGCTCCACGTCTTTGATAAACGATTACAAACACAACAAATACGGTTGTTTTTGAGAAGGAGAAAAATATTTGGAAAGTGGAGACTATTCTTAGCCATCGTGCAGAAGACACACCACTGTTTGGCGACAAAACCTTACATTTCAAATTTGTACTAAGCCCCACCGTATTTTTCTAGAAGGGTTTCTTTTTTCTCCTCTCAAAATTATCCGCAATCTACCACAATCTACCAATTCTCCTTTAAAATGCGGTTATTTTGTCACAGAATAAGACCTTTGTACTTTTTCTTGCTGAATTCTTTATCTTGTCCGAGGGCTTTGGACCGATGTAATTCATGGCATGCTGGGTAAATCGAGCCTAATTTATACAATTTATCAAGAAGTGATATAATTCACGTGGGCCAAATCGCAACCAGTATCGTCAGACATCTAGGCGATTGGAAATCTTTTCAGGTTCTTACAAAGCATAATTCTACTTCTAAATTTTATTACAGTCTCGTTTGTGGTGGAAGTCTAGTAAAGTTAAATTCAATTTCAGTATTATTATTGTTTTTTAGATTGTCATGGCGGGTTGCATGTAACAGAGGAGAGTAACGATCTTTTTTCTATATATAATTTCCTCTGTTTACTAAATTCATCGTGGAGAATTTATAACAATCCACTATTGATGTGAAAATTCTGTACTCTTGTTCAAAGTCTGAGGACATTAAGGCTGAAGAGGAAAAAGAAAGGTAAGGTCTAGGTGTTTTGTGCTCAGCACATCTAACTATACTTAGACTACATGGTAGCAGTTAGCTCACGAGATATATTCTAGGGAGAAGAATATTTAGATCACTGAGAGTTTGTTTCTTCTATATAGGTAAGGTGAAGTTTATTTTAATAATTTTTAAGGTCACAGCTGAGCCGTCACGTCAAATTTGTATGTGAAATCCCTCGGGGAGAAAGGGGATTGTTTTACTCTACTTCACCGTTTACCTTATATATTGTTCAAATTTTGTACTCCATGGATTTTAAGCTGTGGACCGAGCTTGAATAAATTGAGCTTTCTGCATCTATAAGATGGAAGCTCATTTAAAACTTTATCTGGTTGTGTTGCACCCCTATGAAACTCAATCTTCATTTTTTACCTTTTGCTCATTTGTCATCAAGTTGATCATTGTTTGTCTGTCAATCAAGTCAATTGTGGTCTCCCCGGTCAGTTTACAAGTTCATCTTGTCATGGTCTATGTGCTTCAACTAATGCTTTTGCAGGGTGATGATGATTGTCACAAGCCCAATAAGAAGCAAATGGTTACGTTAGAGAAAATATCAAAGGCAACAGAGGAGCAAGGAAAACTACACGGTTGAATCCTGATAGCAATAGCATAACTTCAAGGGTGTTTAGGAGCATGAAATTGGCATAAGTAAAGGGTTCCTCCACTGACCTAAGTCATCAAAAGTTCGGCCAAATGGTTGGGAAGGATCGCTAAGTCAGTTGTTTTGCCTCCTTTGGCAAGTATGACTCAGAGGTCCACCTAGCAATGGTTGGGGAGGATGGAAATAAGTGAATGTATTTCCGCCTTGGCATAAGTAATGCAAAATTCTGCCAAGCAGCAATAAGAGGTGGTGAACATAACAGGTGTCTCCTCCTATTTAAAGGCATTCACTTAAAGTGGCACAGTTTTAATCGGGGTCAACCATTGAATATCTTCACTTGGCACATGGAAAGTGGCTTTAATCATGAACCGCTCTGCCTAGATCTTCAATAATGAAACCAAGTGAACAGTGTTCTACCTCCCTTAAGCTGGGCGCAATTTCTGAATGGCCAAACCATATCAAATCTCTGCCAAAACTTTAAAAAGTGGCTAATGTGGATGGAGCATGTGCAATACTTGGTTTAGTCAACAAAAAGTCCTGCCAGTATAATAAAATGGGGTTATGTCATAAATTCCCACTTTTGGCTTAAGTGATTTGAAATTCCATCTAAGCGTTGAAGAGGAATGGCAACGACAAACAACATTTCTGCCCAAAAGCCCAGGCACACTTTTCCATTGGTCCAACTATCTGATATCTTTGCCCAACATTTGGAATACATGTACAGAGTGTTTTAAAGTGTGCCTTTGTGTTGTGAAGTTGTCCTAAATGGAGACAAGCACATGTGTGTTGTTTTCAGTGGCAAACTTTTGAGTTGGGAGTTCTTGTAGGTGAAAAGATAGTTTTTTGGTGGTCGCAAACAGTCCTTTAAAGTAGCAAGAATCTTTTAAGTTTTTTGGTGGTCGCAAACAGTCCTTTAAAGTAGCA
Source organism: Sequoia sempervirens (assembly GCA_007258455.2). Lineage (NCBI taxonomy): Eukaryota > Viridiplantae > Streptophyta > Pinopsida > Cupressales > Cupressaceae > Sequoia > Sequoia sempervirens. The sequence continues at coordinate 63,488 of VDFB02263708.1, forward strand.
AGAATCTTTTATTTCAGCACCTTAGCAGGGACGGGGAAGCATGCATCAGAAGTGAAAAGATTTCTGCAATACGCAGGGTTTTAGACCTCTGTAGATAACGAAACATGGTTTTGATCATGTATAGCAGCAGATGTCACAGTAACTTTCCAAGCAAAAGGGATGGCAGTTTTCATATGTCTTATATCTTCATTTGCAGGCATTTATTAGTATTTTGACATAGGTCTGATCATTCTTCAGGAGGTAGAAAAGTAATGCAGTATTCCGAGTAAGTTAAGGACACCATATGAGCTTCTAGGGTTTTGTGAATGTTGCAGATTTGTAGTTGTTGTGCTCATGGTTTTTGATCAGGTTTTGAACATATTTTTGTTGTTATAAGGATTTTTGTCACACCTTCATTCAAGAGATTCAATCCTGGCTTTTCAAATTTGTCAAAACTCTAGGCATCGGTTTTCGCGATGTGACTGGATTAAATCAGTAGGGTTTCAAATTCAAGTGTTTGGCATATCATCATGTTAAGGATTCATTATTCTTTAGAAGATTGTTGAATTTCAGATCAAAAGTTGCTTCAAAATCACAGAGACTACTCGTGCAAATTGCAATTTTAAGTAGTGGCTATTTTTTGATGCTCCATTTTTGGTTAGTGGATGAGGGCCTATTTTTTAGGTTATTCTTGTTGATTTTAGTCTATAAGTTGTTTTAGAATAGGTTTGCTTTAGAACTCCTTTCTTTTTGCTTTTTCTAAAGCTTTTGGAGAGGTTTGGCATATCATCATGTTAGGGATTCAACATTCTTTAGAAGATTGTTGAATTTCAGATCAAAAGTTGCTTCAAAATCACATAGTCTACTTGTGCAAATTGCAATTTTAAGTAGTGGCTATTTTTTGATGTTCTATTTTTGGTTAGTGGATGAGGACCTATTTTTTAGGCTGCTCTTGTCAATTTTATTTTATTAGTTGTTTTAGAAAAGGTTTGCTTTATAACTCCTTTCTTTTTGCTTTTTCTAAAGCTTTTGGAGAAGTTTGCTTTAAAACATTTTTTTTAGGAATATTTAATTATTTTTATTAAATCCCTTAAAGCATATTTATTGTAACCTATATATAAGTGCCTTGGGCACATGATATTCATAATGAGAGTTGATACTATTTATTTTGCAGAAACTGTTATTCAAGTTGAAGTTTTTTTTTGGGGCAAAAAGGATAAAATTACATTAAGGAAACACTAAAACAATTTACAGCAAAAAGATTTCTAGATAACCAAAG